>DWCF01000594.1:0-42329 GCA_018230265.1 Delias oraia | reverse complement strand
CTTACACGTATGTTACTATAGTAATAATATAATATAGGACATAAAAGTAACGAAAACTTATAACGTTCTGTTTTACCCAATGTTTTTATTTATCAAAGAAAATGTTCTCTAGAATAAGGTATTATTAAACCACTTTCAAAATAATAGTAGTTTTTTTCCAAAAATGTGTTATTTACGCTTCTAAATTTAAATTTGTTTAATAAACCAATAAGTATTTAATTGGTGTACTTTTGAAATTAACTTGATGAAGTTAAAAGTTTTTTTTACCATATCTATGTAATTTAAGATCCCAGATATTTAATTTATAAAACTAATCCATCAAATTTTTAATTAAAGTGGGCATAAAATAAAATGTATGAGAAATTTGTATATTTTATATTTTACAAACAAACAAGTAGAAGATTAATTGTTTTTCCCGGGGTTTCCAAGTTTGAAGTTAAGAAGCTCATGCGGTGTTTCGCTGTGATAAAGATGCAAGGACTTGTTATCTTCCAAACTTTTTCTTCGCATAAGAAAGTCCGGAACCCCTCTTAATAGAAAATAAATTGGTCGTGCGCTTTTAATGTTACTTTTGCTTATATTATCAAGCAACAAAGAGCTTTAGGAAAATAAGTCAATTTGAGCTTAATTTCCTTAATGGTTGTTATAGCTATCGAAGTAATTGTATTAAAACCTGTTTAGAAGATATTTTTTTATCGAGTTGGTCTTTTAAATGAAATAAACTAATAGATACACGAGATGCCTACCATACTAGCCGGTTATATCTTAGCAAAATTTATTCAAAGATTACCAATAAAGAAAGAAATATTCTAAAGCAATCTTCGCAAAGCGCCAACGTTGTTTATAAAAGTGTGACTAAACGATGTACGTCTCACAATTTTATTGGCAACAAATTGAACCAAAATACAGAGCACGTACCGCTAATTCCAACAATGTGACTTTTTCCTACTTTTTACCCCTCTAACTTGTATTTGGAGATATTTATAGTCAGCGAGTCTCCCGAACTGGCAACGAAATATCCTTTTAATGACCGTCGGAGTGTCGGGTTTCTGCAATTTAGATTAGTCCTTTAATTAAATTAACATTATGATCCCTATCTAGGGAGCAGGTGGGCGACGTTATTGCCCTGTTACAACTCTTTCCCCTCCGTGTTCAAGATTTTAAATGTATAGCATGCGTACTATCAAACGACATTCTTGAGAATTATATTTTTCATTTCATCATGCAGCCTTTGTATTGGGATGAAACGTCATCTACTTTTTAAAATATTCGTCTAGGTTCAGGTTTATTACGATTTTTTATCTATTATTGTAGTTACACAATTTATTACACACTATGTACTCTAGTACATATTTCAATAGATTCTATAGCACGAATAGAGTTCAATTTACTATTGCAAATTATTGGGACTTTTCTTTCTTGAGTTTAAAAGTTTAAGAAAAGATAATTAATAGATTTATGAATTTTAATTGATCCTTTAAAATTCGAAGAAAAGTAGAGCAATCGACGTAGATCAATGATCAGCTACTTTCTATAAGCACCAGCGCTTTCAATTAGCACGAACGCTGCGGTAACTCTTCGGACAAATTTAACCCTCGTTTCTTTTCCAATCTGCACTCGGCTTTGTCTATTTTTAGGAGCTACGAGTATTGGAGCGCAGGTCGAGCGAAAAATTAGAAATATCTCTATCGGAGCCGATCACGATCGACAGCGCCCAACAATTGTTCTACGTTGCTTCTTTTTCTTGAAAATCAATGTCTTTATTGCGTATTATTCTCGTGGTTTGAGTTGTTTGACTTGCATCTTAAACTATTAAGAAAAACTCATTGATCGTAATTTTTTTGAACTGGGTGCAAATTAGTTAGAGTTAATGACTTCTTATATGATGAAACTATGAATGTCGAGTTAGACTCTTCATACGAAAAAATAAACATCTAAAAAATATATCTTCCGTTTCGGTATTTGTGCCCGTCGATTGTATTACTTGTATTGCTTTTGACATATTCGGAGAATTTCTTCCTCGAGTTACATCATCTTAAAATAATTATCTTTTCCTCGTAATAATGTAATAAACATGTATGTTTTATTGGCTCGATTCGGTAAAAATGTGTTATAGTTTTTATGACCATTAACTTATGTAATCCTCAATTACAATAACAAAAATTCAAGATCGTGTGATGATAAAAACATAAATTTATACATCCTCTATAATTACATTGAAGATTCTTATGAATTTTATAAATTACACATGATTTGCACTGTCCTACAACATTTTTCTGGATAGTTTATTCAGTGAGCTTAAATCCATTTACATAATCAATTAGATTCGCAATTAACGCTTCCGTTAAGTACATAACATTTGCACTCCAAAAGAACTGTAAACACATGATGAATTCCATGTGCAGTGCCCCAGGCCTTTCCGCTCCACTCACTCGTTGCTGCCTGATCGATCGCGTGCACACACCTTTATTTCTTTTTTATTTATTCACATTTATTTTCAATGCGTTATTGAATGTCGCCAGATAATAAAAATAGAAAATGTTGACCTAACGAAAAATCAAAACTCTCTACTGTAATATTTTAAAATTGCAAATATTTTCGTTGGATTTTATTTAAATATGATTTTTTTCTGTTTTTATAGGAGCGAATATATAAACGTAATAATAATTGCTTCTTATAAATGTCAAGGAGATGCTATCAAATCCCTAAGCGAGTGAAATTTGCGTTTCTTCCAGTGAAAGTCAGTTTACCATAGAATTGTGATAAGCGCGAAGTTAAACTTATTTTGTAATATGATAAAAATCATGATCGCACATTCACAATATAAGCAATATTTCGGGATAGGACATCTGTTGATCACATCTTAAGCGGAAAACAATTGAGGCATTTTAAGTTTGTTACAATCAACAAAGAGCACGTGTAGTCAATGTGCCATAAAATAGCATTAAAACAACATAATAAATGTTTTTACGACCGACAAGGATAGACCTATGTACAATACTCAGTTAAATTGTTGAGTTTCATGAGCTAGAAACGTTGTGCAACGTGATAATAAGTTCTCACAGAGAAAGCTTCAGTGTTGGTTCTGGGAATTTTCCTCTTTCTCTGAACAAGTATGAAACATAACTCAATAGTGAGGGGATTCGAGCGCAGCCAAGTGCAAAACGGCCGACATGGAGGGCGCATTTTCAAACTGGCCGGCCACCGGTGCTTTCACTGTGATTTATACATAACAATGTTTGACTTACACGGATTTTACGTACACATAGCTACGAATGTGTCGCCGTACCATGTGTATACGCAAAGTTTCGGTGTTGGTCAATGTGTTTTGTAATGAAAAAACACAACACTAACACTCTTCTGCTCATTTTAAATATTATTTGTCATGTATTAGACAATATTAATTGATAAACAATCTTTGTTGATATGTTAATATTCTGTGGTATTCCTGAATTATGTGACTACTTTAATTTAAGTTAATTTATGTTCTTATTGAAAGTCTAAGTGATAAAACTTAATTACAATAGTGGTTGGCTAATATCCAAAAATTAAAAATTAATAACTTTCTTTAAAATATAAGTACTTTTAAAATCAGTACATGTACGTTTCAATGTCTTTGTAAATAATAAATATATTGTAATATAATAAATTAATGAATTTAGTCGAATTGAAAAACAATATATAAAAATAATATTAAAAACCTCAAATATAAAAAAAGAAAAATATAAGAGCTTATAATTAAAGTTGGCGGAGCAAAAAAACCTATCCTTGATACGGGGACACCCGTTCAGCGAAGTGGAAAATAGCCGACATAAAGGCCCCACATTCTGGTGCTGACCGGACACGGAAGCCATAAAATATATTCGAGGTACCCTTCACATAGAGTGTCATAACCTCAACAAAATATGTTTAAAACTGCGCTTTCAAATATATTTTCTATAAAATAGAATACATTTTCTTTTTTATAAATTGTCATCTATCACCCACAGTGACGAGCCATAGATAATGTTTATTAAAGTATGCTATTTATGGCTATAAGCTTATAATGAGTAGCAATTCATTCCCAACGCAAAAACACGAGTGTTTATATTTTAATATATTTTTCGATAACACACGTGATCTACTTGAATATTAGCTACAAAAAATCTGTGGATCTATCTATTCATGAGATATGTCTTTCTATAATCATCAGCACTTGACATAAATATTTCGTAACAATTTAAATTTAATGTTATACTAAAAATAACCATATTTTCAAAATTTTCACCCATTAGGTATTTATTAGTTGGTTAGGTGTGATACAAGTCAATACGTAAGTATACTAGTATTGACCTAAAGATATAAAATTCCAATTGAGGTTGGTACATAAATAAGGTGAACAACAAGATGGCGCCGGTCGCGGCCGGTGTTACCAGCAATTAATCTCCATTCCCCGCACGCGCCAAATCGCGTCGCCATTACGAGCACTGTTTTATTTTATTAAATGGACCCGCCGAATTAATGCTTCGAAACGTTTGCTAGGAAGAAGAATAGAACATTCTGCTAAAAGGGCCGCTCTTACATTGCGCTGCTCCTATTCATATAAAAACAAAAGATTGGTCCTCCACTATGAATAGAATTTCGATTTTCTTGTAATATTCAATATTTTTGTTCTTTTGTAGTTTTGATGTTCTCAAAAGTAACTGTAGAGCAAAACGAAACTCCAAAAAAATACTATCTATTTCTCTTGTGTTATATAATAGAGTACAGTTTTGTCTAAAAAACTGCTGTTATATATAATTGTACCCTTTACAACTTGCTGGTAACTAAGAAAATTGAAAAACAAATGTTTTTTTAAAGCGGACAACGGAGCAGATGGCTCTCCTATATAGTATGACAACACCGCCGTCTCATGGGCGGCCACACCACGCCACAATCCGCGTATTGGTTGTGCTACCGGCTTTTTACGCCGTTTTAGCAACAGTGATAAGGGCCTCCTATATCTGCGAAACACAGTACAAGTACCTGTGAGCCCGTGGTATTACTTCGAACGAGCCGTCCCAATTAGTGCCTCAGCATATGCTTCAGCGTGGCTTTCCCACGCGTGCGACACTATTAAGACACTCTTTCGGCCACTGTCAAGCCCTTAGAAAGACAGAATAAATTATAAATAAAATTATAGTTATTATAAATTAAATATAAATTATAATTATGTTGCAGGTGCGGACATTGTTCGTGAGCGGCCTTCCCATGGACGCAAAGCCTCGGGAACTCTATCTTCTGTTTCGAGCATATGAAGTAAGTTTTGACACCAACTTTATCTCAAAGGGTGAAGTCGAATAAGTCACTACCCATCTATAAGTTGTACAGTAATTTGCAGATGAAGATAAATTGCTGAGCTGCATTATTTGTATCTTTATAATTTTATCTTTCACCTAAGATAATGCTATATACAAATGTCAGCCAGCAAAATGTCAGCAGACGTCACTTTGTTATTTGTGAGTTAACATGTCGTTACTTGAATTAGAAAATCAAATTCTACTTTTGTAGTCAAAGACATTTCACGATTCAGGGAATATTAGGAAGAGCGCGGCGCCTCCCGTCACGCAGAGCTCGATTTGGATTAAGGCATCGTAAATATCAAATGTCAAGCCTCGATACGTAATATTTGGATTGAATCGATTCAGTTCATCGATAAGGGGATTAGCGTCGGCTGGCACGGATGGCGCCGTAGCCATTTCTTTCTAAACTTAAACGAGGGTTCAAATATCGCGTGTAAAAAAGTGAATGGTACGGAGCGGAACCATTTTGATCGACAAAATGTATTTCGTAGGAATTGAATTTCGCCTATTATTTGAAAACGAACATGATTACTTTGAACTTGTTTGAATTATTGCAGGGTTATGAGGGTTCGTTGTTAAAAGTTACCAGCAAAAATGGCAAGACGGCTTCGGTAAGTTTTATATGAAGATTTGTCATGCAAATAGTTTTATTTTTATTTTCTTATCACTTTGTAATGAGGGTTCTTTTTCAGCCTGTTGGATTCGTCACGTTCCACACTCGCGCTGGCGCTGAAGCCGCTAAACAAGATCTTCAGGTTGGTTCAAAATATATAACTTAAGAATAACATATTATGAATATTAAAAAATTTAAGGTTTTACGAGTAAAGTTATCCAAAATAATAAATATCAGAACAATTAAAATGTCATATTCCAAATCGAAATGAAAGTAATAAAAAAGAAAAGCTTAAACAAAATCAAATTCACATAAATCTCTGCATAGTGCGAGATCCCACGCCAAAGTGGTCGCTACTTGTAAATACTATGACGAGAGCACGGTGGTACTAAACCTCTTCTCATCACAAGCCTCAACACAGCCAAAACGCACATAGTAATAATCTCATAGTAGACTTGAAATAACATTTCCCCGTCTCCGAGTAACCGCATCGTTAACGCTAAGTCCATGCACATGTCGAATGGCCAGCGAGAGCCCAGTGTGCGCCACAAAGCCCGCTCCCGACTGGTCTATTAATTACGGTGTAAATACGTACTGCATGTCACTGTTTGACAAGTTTTGATGTCACATCCCGAGCACCGTGTGGCACAATTGCAGGCGCAGGCGTTCAACTTGCATTTGAACAAGCTCAAAATAGAGCCACTATCAAAGCTGTTCCGGTTTCTTTTTCGACATCACAATGCCAATAGAGAACTACTTCTTTAATTAGCTTTATCGCGAAAGTCCCAGCAATTTGCGCTGCGGGAGCGGCAATGACCATCGTCATTATATCGGAGCGCCGCACCGCTCGCGGCTGTTCACAGCAGGGTGTCCGGTTCGACCCCGACATGCCGCAAACGATTCGGCTGGAGTTCGCTAAAAGCAACACGAAGGTCAGCAAGCCGAAGCCGGCCGTAGCCACCGCCGCGCCAGCAGCACACCCCGCATTGATGCACCCGCTCACTGGACGTAAGTACCGCCCTCTGCACACACCGCCCCGCGTTCGCTCGGCCAGCCGCTGCCTTATAACGCTGCTCCCAAATCTACCTTCTCAATTCGCACTATGCTCAAGTTTGGTACACTATAAAAGTACAAAATTAGGCAGGTATTAACATTGGAGTTTTATTAAATTATAATATTAACAAATTCCATTAATAGTTTAGGATAAATAAATAAATGTTATTAAATGTACTTCATGCCTTAATTCTTAATTTCAATTTTAAGAAGATAATTTTTAGTCCACTAAAGGAGAATAGATAATATTATTTTCATATGGAGCGAGTTTAATCAATGGGCGATACTACTTTATTGCACGAAGGAAATGGATTAACGGAAACTTCCCCTTTCACTTCCTAGTTCCTTAACATTCCATGCACAAAACGTTCTGGTTCGAATGTCATATTTTTTCAACTAAATAGCATCATTGCTATGAGCATGTCGAGCGAACGCAATTTTGGGCAAGTATTCGTAATCGCTTACACGTACCACGCAAGGCCTGGCTCCGCGAAGCTATTACCTATCAGTCGATCTGTCCCGTTCTTTACTGCTATTCTACTTAAACACTTGACGTTTTATGACTAGTCACGTTCAGCTAGCTTTCTTTATACTTAAAAGCAATGCACGCTATTGGTCTATATTAAAGTTTGACAGCCTACATTATCATTATGTAAATTTCACTTATGTTACGGGTTGTTAAACTTTGCAAAACAAAGCTAGCTGATAAACACAAAACGTGTCAACATTAATCAAACCAATTTATAAAAATTGTAAATACCTTTGTTGTAGTATTTTCATGGTGTACTTATTTACAACTATGTGTACAGACTTAGCCAGTCCATTCTTCCCTGGAGGAGGAGCTGAGCTGTGGCATCACCCGCTAGCTTACGGCGGCGAGTTGCAGACGTTATCGCACGGGTTGGTCCATCCCGCCATCCACCCGCAGATGGCGCCCGTGCGGTCCTATCTCTGACTAGCTGCCGCCGATAGGCCACACCACGTCAGTACCTAATCGAATATTTTACAAGGCTTTAGAACTCTACACGATTAAATACTCATAAAATATGCTTGTGTGTACTTTTAATTGTCCTTCTCTTTTTATTAACTTAACTGTTAATCTATGCTAGCTGTAAGTTTACTGTATTTTTAAAAATAATATAAAATACTGTTTTACTTATAAAAATTACATGCTTTCTTTCATATATACACATGTATTAAAACGTGGAGTATTATATAATGTTAACTGTATGCGCTCTGAATATAGTTTTGTCCGTGGCAGACCCCGTTGACGTTAGGCGCTTGCGTGCTGCCGGCGCCCGCGCTGGGCTCGCCGGGAACGGCGCACGCTCCGCCTGCGCACCCCGGGCACACTCCTCACCCCGCGCACCCTGCACCTTGCTCTACTTTATTCGTCGCAAATCTCGGGCAGTTTGTGTCTGAACATGAACTCAAGGAAATATTCACCAGGTACGTCTGTTTTCATATTCTAAATTTTTCATTAAGTAATCAACTGGGTGTCACCTTTTTACACTCTAGAGCAATTGATGTCTTTAAATACGTACATCTTGAAAAGCCTGAACCGCAAGCCTGTTTGTTTTCGATAATATTTCTATAGGCAAATTCAAATACAAACAGTGAAAAATATTTAAAATATATCCAGTTGGTTGCCTTGCTTAATGTGCATGGAAACTGAGAAATATTGAAAAATATAAAATGTTATTGTATTAAAGATAAATGTTTCACAGTGCATGTAGCACCATGTATTGAATATTGGATTGAATTATCGATTAATCAAATTATCTAACTCAAACTACGAAGCATTCTTAGTTTGCGTGAGGTAAAGCCTGCACCCGTATCACCTCAAGCATGACATTGACATGACAAGATCACATAGCGAATGACAGCACCGTTAAACCACTATACTGACCGCAATGCACCTTTTACAAAATAAACTGTCCAGAACAAGAAATTGTCTTTTTTATTTGCCTAAAGGGTAGTACAAATTATTTTGCTATTTCCACACTAAATTTACACAGTATTTTAAAGCTTCAGAAATCGAGCTTCAAATGTCAAACTATGTAGCGAAACAGTCCAAAAGCAAAATAGTATTTGTAAATGGAACTTGCAACCGTTGATACTTGACAACACACACGTGCGGCTGAGGGAATACGAGTTTGGGCATATGTACTGATGGCAGTTGCGCGGGCTTCTCGCGATTGCGGCTCCTGACTGGAGGAGGCGGCTCCGGCCCCGTAGCCTTCGTCGACTTCGTAACCGCGGCCGAAGCCGCCGCGGCCATGACTCGTCTGCAAGGCGCGCTGCTCCTCAGCTCTGAAGGACCCATCCATCTCGAATACGCGAGGCATAAGTTGGCACACAACGGCTGGATACTCGCACATGAAGTATGCACGCGCACCGCTATTTCAATACTACACCGTTTCTTCTCAAACGCTATAAATAACTTCTTCCCGAAATATTGTAGCATGATTTCATACTTTGGATTCTGTTTTTTTTTTAACTATTGAAATTGATTTATTAATGTTGGGTCCAAAGTTTAAAGAGTCTTCTAAAATCATTTGCACCATGCACATAGTTAAAGAGCAGCTTACAGTGATGTGACTCAATGTTGGCGCTAATCTCTCGTGACTAATATTGGCTTTTGTCAGCAGGGAGGCAAAGGGGGAGAAGAGAGCGAGCAGCATTAGTTCGTTCGTGGCCCTTGGCACTTGACAACCAGCTCACTGAGGGAGGCGCGATATTTTTCCACTGAACCATATCCAAAATAGAGTTTCAACAGAAGATGGAGCTGAGACATCCCCATACCCAACTTATTGCTTATCGGGAATTATATATTAAAGTCGATAAAGTTTTGATTTGTTTTGTATAATTTTAAACGTTGACTTTGAGATGTTAATGTCCCGATAGCGCAAAAGCTTTTATCCTACTTTATATAATTCTCGTAGGAACGACGTCTGGAGGTGTGGTGTATTATTTTGATACCAAATTTAGCATAAATTTATTTTAAGTTTAACATTCCACGTTATTGTTTACCGTTTGCAATTAAATATTATAATATATAATTTTTCATACATTTGTTGAATGTATCTTTTTATATAACATTAGATTTATTTACAACTAACTTATTGTATAGAGTTTTTGTATATTCGTTTCAATGTCAAGGCCGATGTCTTTAATGGAGTACATTATTACTTTAGTAATTACACATCTGGATGTGGACTAGCATAAACTCGATGCGTCATTGTTCTCTCTTACGCAGTTTGGACTCGCAATAGTTCAGTGCTAGTCGCGATACAGGTGCAATCCAGAAATTTAACATTTTAGGATATATCTCATTCGAATAAGCTAAAAACCAAAGGTGCCCTTCATAGAAAGATTACGTTTTGTTAAATAAATATTTCAAGTTAAATGATTTTTAATAAACGTTGTAGTAATGTATAACGATACCTTTTTTTAGTCTCGATAATATTAGTATTTAAAGGAATTCATGAATATTTCAAATTATATTTACCAAATGCTTTCTTAGTAATTTTATAATTGAACACTCGTTAAAACGCTGGCACTTTAGTGTTGGTCTTACGATCCTCTCTATTAAAGGAGAACGCAATAATGGTAATGTGGCGACGCCCCTGCCGTCGCTCACCGTGAAGTGCAATACATTGCTGAACACCCGAATTCCAACGTCCAGCACCACCGCCGTATACTCTCCACTTATAGTTTTAGACAGACTTTAGTTCACCCACAAATCCATCTCAACGTTATATTGTAGGTTAATATGATGTTGGGTGTCAAGAATCTTAGGATTTCACTAGCTCTGACACTACAATTACGTACTTGTGCCTTGCGAAATCTATTCCAAATTACTTCTATAATCTTTATATGAGTTAATTCGGTCTTCAGAACATACGATGCAGTGGTGTTGAGATCAGTTCAGTGTTGCGAGAATTTAGCCTTGGCCTTATAAGATTAAATGAATACTGTAATCGTAACGTTAAAGTTAGGGATAATTAAGTGGCGACTCGCCGTGCTGAATAGTGAACTGATTGTTCTACTCGCATGCTTCGACGAGCTTCTTGGTAATAATCTTATTAAACAGATTGTAGATTAACCTTGTAACCATTAGGTCAATACCATATAAATTAGGTAAGGGTATTTATTGTAGATCACCATAGTTACATTAATATTGTAAAAGTTATTCATACATTTAAGAATGTATTAAAAATTTTGAGTGTTAGATTTAATTGAAATGGAAAATTAATATATTTTTATTTCTAGCTAGTTAACAATCGCAGGCACTGTGACTCGGTTACCTAAACTCTGGTGACGTTGAAGTACATTGCGTTGCGACATAGCAATAAACCAAAAAGTGAATTAACGTATAAATTATAATTGCCTAGAATCGTATTCTGCTATATACCATGTAAAATTATATAAAAAAGCAAAAAAAAATCCCTGCATAGGCTAATATTAAGGTTTCAGAAGTTTTGATATAATTGACGCGACAAAACGATGTGTGCACACAAGTGCACAACTTCGTAGGTGAATTCTTATGAAAAAATATCTTAGTCAATATTTAATAGAAATATCGTCAATTTTTAAACAAACTTAGCTAAATTTTATACATTGTTTATAGTAATTGATAAATGTGAGACATACCGATCGTGGCGTTTACACCAAAGATAAGCGATTTACACAATACTAACCTCTAACCGTACCAAACATTATTTGTAGGCGTGTACTTGCGGGAATATATCTTCAGGAAACCTTGGCCTGCTGTAGTCCGAAACTGATTTCGAAATTTGAGACCTCGACACTGAACAGGCCGACTCCTGTAAAGAGTAACTGATCTAACATGAGAATCTAAATCGCTATCATCTATTATACTACTAAGTCAATGTTTACTTGTTTAATTCGATATATTATGCTAATTCGTATGTAAGTGATTGTGTAATAGTGTAGAGATCTCCCATAACGCCGGCGCGCGGTGACCTCTATGCGAGTGAAATACAACGAAATTCCTGTTATTTAACTTTGTGTATACTTAACTGTAGTTTCTGGACTTTGTATAAGCGGGCAGCGCTTCGGCGTCAAATGCCCGAGAACTATGAATCGATGTTCCTTGTACGTTAATTGATTTCACCCTCTAAGTTGCGAATGTCTGTCAAGGCTAGTATTCTTGTGTTCAGAGGCTGCTAGGGGTCGCCGGCGCCGCTAAGATTCCGTCCAACACACTAGATAGCGTAAGAGACGTCCAGTGGCTGCGGACACGGCTACGTCACCTATTGCGGGACTACTCGATACATATCATCGTGTAATATTAATGTAATTAGAGATAAAAAAAAACTGTTTCATAGAGACGTTTATTCTGTATCCTTGTCTACTTCTCTTTATGCAATCGGCTATATGTCACGCTAACAGTTTTACGTTATCAGATTTCTCGCTTGGCTAAATTTCCCCTGAATATTTCAGCTTGCGCTTGAAACGGAATTATTTAGCGAAGATCAAGTTAGTTTGAGGACAACCGGGAGAATGTGCGATAAATAATTGACGACTGTTTACTATATCGAGTAGCGGCGAGCGTGACATTGCGCCGTGCCATAGGGTTAGTTGGGTGTAGCATCGCCTTGCAAGTTAGGTTAAGTGACGCGGTAACACACAAACGCCGTGCATCGGAAACATATCAATTCTGTGCCCCTTAATAAAAATTAGCTAAATATTATAAGAAATACATATGGATAGCGTAAAGAAACAAAATAATCGTACGAAGTATCAAATACGTTCTAAGTGTTGTTTTCGCAAGCCGAGAGGGTAATGAGATTTAGATGTTCTTGAAATGTTGGACGCATTGTACCCGAGTAGTGTCGCGCAATTTTTATTACTTTAACTCAACTATCGCAAGTAGTCTTAATTTGTCTTGTTATTTGTAGGCTAAAAGGCTTTATTACTAAAATATTCTAAAGTTCGCTTTCTTATTCAGTATTAATGAACATGTTTTGTTAAATTCGGCGACAAGAGTAAGCGTCGCTGAAAAATGATTTGTATATCCAGCAAATTATATCATACAAATATATAAATTAGTGGTTAATTGTTAGAGTTGTGTGACTTGGATTATTTAAAGCTTTTAGAGCAAAGGTAAAGTGTTATTGTGGTTTAAGAAAAAGCATAATGACATTGTAAAGATAGTGATAAAGTTAGCTTAATTGTGGAATTATTATGACTTTTATAGATGTTCAGTGATTTTAATTTTCTTACTTCATTGCCTATTGTAGCATTGGAGACGTCATTGTTAATTCTAATAAATTTGAGCTCATCCTCAATCGAAGTTTTTATTCCAATATCCCTTCGATATCAGCCTTGATCAGTCTCCAAATTGAAATTAGTGGAGGTCATAAATTGATCCTTAAATGTACAATTTCTTATCTCTTTTAAGCTGGATAATATTGTTATTTATTGAAAATCATGTCCGTTTTATCATTTGTAATTTGAAATTTAAATATAAATACGTGTCTAGCTTAGGGTACCAATCCTAGGATAATTATTGAAGGTTGAGCTTTGAATTCTGCTTTGTAGTTGCTTCAATGCGTCCTCTTGTAAAACGTAGTGAACATGAATGTGTTGACGCCGATTCATGTCGTGACTTGTTTTGCATAGATGACGTAGACTTGCGGGTAATATCGCTAAATTCTTTCGGTGATTTCATCGCAGTGTTGTATTTATGTTATAATTAGTTTTAAAGCATTATAGGGTCCAAAGATTGGGAATAAACATTATGTGAGAAATTATTCTTGTTTTCTTAGTTCCTTAGAAAACAGTTGAGAATCAAGAGTTTTAATGACACCATGAATATTTCAGTTCCCCTGCGTATTTATTACACATAGAAAAGTCCGACAGGGGTGGATACAATAACTTGCCCCAAAGGCATCTCGTTAAAAAGAACGATTCAAGTATCTTGTTATTTTTATGAACAAAAGCTTAGAAACAACCACCTTTCATTGCACAAATCTTGATTAAAAATCAATATATTGTCTAAATTAGGCATAACGGGTTTTTGAGAAGTCATTAAAATTTACCGACTGTCATTTGCAACGTTACCTTCGATCGATTTAATTTTATGTGTAACTATTGACTAAAGGTGTAGATATTATTAAAAACAATATAAGATGATTCAAAATACAGTTCCTTAATTTACATATTAAAAGAGGTGGTAGGCACACAGGGGTCTCAGATTAAAGACAATTTGAACTTAGTGCGACCCCATTTTGGAACTGAGTAAATTAGCACGATTAATATAACATTACCCTCAAACTTGTACTCAACTAACCTGATATTACGTAGTTAGTACGTTCTAATTAATTCGCTCGGGATTTTCTTAATGACTTCAACGTTCAAGCGGCCGAGCATCTGTGCGGAGTTGGAAGAGACCGAACTACCTTCATGAAATTACTTGTAATATCCTATAAATTACTGGTTAGAAAGACCGTGTATAATGTATAAATACCTACTTAAGGGAAGTAAGCACTGGAATATTCATTTATAGTTCTGATTCACCTTAATTTGTCATTTTAAGCTTTGAGATAATGTGAAATGTTGCACCTCATAGTGGGCATGAGATCTTTCTCTGTCTGTTTTACTTAATATTATCATCCGACGCTATAACTATTGAGTTAATTTTATCAATATAAGGTTTAATTATAAAGTTTTTCAATTCTACCAAAAAATCACGTTATAAAAAGCCATCAATGAGCCAGTGTGTTTTTAAAACTAGAGTTAATACAACTGTCTTAACATGGACAGGGAGAAGTCGTCACTTTCTTTCAAAAGATTTCTTACAATGTATAAACAGCACTCCACTAAGAATTTTCCTTATGAAGTACCAACTAAGTTCTATACTAACAAAATGGTAAAATCAACACTTAACAAAGTGGGAGCAAGTATGCTCTGGGAAATTAAAATGAGCGCAAGTAGGTAACAGTACCGTTGCTGCGTTATTTTTACCGCATACAATAAACCGAATAGCTTAACTAACAATAAGAAGCCACGTACAGTACATTGCAGAGAATTCAGCTGTATCCCGCGAGAGGAAACTTTAAAGGACTTTCTACTTCACAAATTGCCTATTTTCTGTACTCGTTACAACAGTTCACTATGCGTTCACTTGCACGATAAATAGAGCACCAATTTTAATTTGTCATTTGGCTTTTATCAGTAAAATGATATCAAAATACTACAATAGAAATAAATTATTTAAATTCATCAGATGAACACCAACAAAAATAAACTTCAATTAAATTAGCATTTCTATATAAAATAATTCATCTGTAGGTATCAAATTTCTTCCTAAATATAGCAAGTTTTAATTATTATTGTATTCGAGACCAGCCATTATAAGTATTTATTGTAAATTGAGTATCGATATCCTCCATATCCTGTGAATTGTAACGTGTATTTAATAAAAAAAATAAGTTTATATTATGCATCACGTTAGACGAGTAATTTTTCGTTATGGATAAATAAATAATTAATAGCAAACAAAAGAAAATCCTTTTTTACCTTAGAGTCACATGATAAATCGATCAAGCTACCTAGCCGGTCCACTAGTTAATATAGCTCAAATGTGCTGTATGTGTTTAATATAAAAGTCAGTCCATCATTTTCAGTTCTATCCATTGCAATACAATGATTCTACAAATTAAAATTTATTATGACATTGCATTACCATCCTTATTTTTAAAAAATATGCCAAATAAGAGCAAACAGAAATAAGGATAGACGTAAAAAACAGACTTTTAATTTTTCATTACAAACACAAAAGCTTTGTTCTTGCTTCGTCCGCTTCCATATTTTATGCGTTCAAAACTTCAGAAATACACAAGAGTTCCAGCTATAGAATTTAAAGAAGTTATTATATACATTATTAGAAATTTTTCATTTTTCATGTTTTTAAATGTTAAAGACACAAATAAAATAAATAATAATATAACTTTACGAATTTAAATTCGGTATAAAAAGGCCAGCATACGAAAACTACGTATGCAGAATAGGTTAAAACATGAATGTTTTACAAAAAAAAAAGTACTTCAAATATTATAGCAGTTGAAACAAATCAGCGAATTTGTAATCGACGTGCATTTACTTTAGCGGAAATAAGTTGTGTGTGCATTAGAAATGAAACGAACTCTGTAATTTCAACAAAACCACAATTCAGTAGATAGGTAGTGGTCACGAAAGTGCAGCACAATGCATTTCCAATACCATTGAGAGTTTCAACCGTGATAATAACAGAACCTAGCTGCTATTTAGATATCGCTACAACCTAAGCAGAAATTTAACCGTTTCGCGTTTTCTCTTTGACTGCACGCTTTAAAACTGTTCTATTTCCAATTATATTCAACCCGTTTCAGACAATATTCGAATGAAATATTCCAATACAATTCTTAAACTGAAGATTTTTCGTAACATAAATACCGACTCATACATATTTCTACAATTTGTTGTACCTTTGTATCAATTATTCTGTTATTCGTTTAATTATCTCGAATATACAGATGATATGTTGAAAAGGTTTATTACTTTAATTAAACGCAATTACTTTAATTCCTTTTAATAAATGGAATAATTTAAACATTAAAATCTTAAGCATCATTAGAGTTTACATATGTAGAACAAGTGAAATTGATGTCATTTTAAAAACTATGCAGACCGTTTTATATTTCTACATATTTTTAAATCTGATAATTGGTAAGAACGGAGTATCAGAAATTGTTGTGAGTAGTTTATAAATTATGGCTTGATTTTAAGCTCCATTTTATTAATATCTATTTAAAAAATGGGTCCATTCAATTAGAAACATTCTGTATTGCGTTTTAGACTTTAAATACAAAGAAATGGTATTAATAATTATAATAAATTTATAACTTTGCCTTTTTACTTACCTATTTAAATATTTTTTTTTATTATTAAGATTATTTTTATAGCGATTGCGTTCTCAGTAAATTTAAATTATCCTAATCGGAACAGCAAACCTTTAATCATTTAATTTGCAATAAAGTTAATATTAATTACTTATATAATGTAAACATTTAAATCATATTTATTTCAAAATGTAATAAGTAACGCCAACAAGACTTTTTAGTGGAGAACAGTTCACAGCATTCATCAGCTAAAACTCTATTCAGAAACCACAAGTTCTATAACGCGTAGTTGGAGCTGAGAATGGAAAAAGAAACGCGAATGAAAAGCAAACTTAACTGGTAAGCTTTGTTTACATGTTTCAGTTTTGAAATTGTGGACTACTCGGGACCGCACTCAGTTGTTTTAATTAAATTCGTATTGAATAACACTTAGTGCACATTGGGATTTCCAAATGAATAGACCTCGTTGATGTGGCAAATAAAAGCGCCCTGATTAAACGAGATTCCCTTTTTATTGCAAGCTATTGAGGACCAAGCGTAAATGGAATTGACGAATAAAAAACATGCTTACCAACGCATATCAACAAATAAACCTTCTCAACATTCATTAATTGATTTCATAGAACATTCAATGCGTACAACGCTCCCAAGTTTTTATAATCTGCACAGATTTCAATAGAAACCCTAAGAGTAAGTACAAACCATAGAACAAAAATCCACTTAATTAAAAATATATAATTTTTAAGTTCAATAAAAACAAATAGTTAAGGCGCTCTCTAGTAAAAGTCGAATAGCAATGAGTGTACTCAATGCTGAAACAGACTTGAAAAATGAAGGAACCCAAAGTTGTAGGTCCTTACAGTGCCTGGGTGAAATGTGGTGTTGTGTTCCCGAATTACAAGTAGATAGCTGCGCGCTAGCATATGCGGACGTGACGTCACGTACCGTGCGCCTCTGTGAATACTCCGATACCGAAACTGAAACGTTTTAACTAATGAGGATTTTTATTTGAAATGCCAATTCACATTCGATCCAGATCGTTTATTCACAAAAATACGATAACTTTTAAATATTTCTCTTATAAATAAGCCGCTTTGAAAGCCGTTTTAAAACTTACAAGCATATTGAACAAATTTAAATGTTTCAAGTTTTTTCTTACAATACAATTAGCAAATAGAATCAAATAATATATAATAAAATATAATAAATCTGGTGGCCTTCTCTTAAATTGATAAATTCGATCATCAAACGGTAAGATCTCATACACTTGTATTTCACTTGTATTTCTATTTACAAAGTCTAGGGATTCAAAATATAATCTAATAACGAGTCAAGTATTATCGATAAGACTAAACGATTATTAAATCAATTTCCTCTCTCGTAGTTTAAACGACTTGTGTCTCCACAAGGCCTTGTGGTGTGTCTGTAACTGGGTAAATCGATGCGCTGCTTTTACCATTTTAGTTCAGAATATATGTGTAACACTCACGCATTACAAAAAATTAAATAGGTTTACTCATTTACTCCTAATATTTTTGCACCATCCATTTTTTCGTGGATTTTGACGAATAATTTAAATAAGTTACATATGAACAATAATAATAAATGTTATAATAGTCTACTAATTAATTTAATTATGTTATATTAGATTATCAATTTGAAATGATAATATTTTATAATGTGTATATCTATTACTGATTTATTTATATTTCATAAGATTATTTAAACTTAACTATAGCAAAATGTAACAGTAACTATTTTTTCGGTACGTTGCTATATAGACTTTCGGGCCATTCATTTTGTTCACTGGAAATTGCCAACCAAATTTTTCATTTGTATGCACTCGTTGAAAACGATGTTTATTTCTCATTTAATAACGATGTTTTCTGCTGCTACAGCGAAGTCAATATCTCTGTTAGTATTTGTTATTATTTGATTTATGAAAAACTGCATCGTACATATAAAATTATAGTTCTAATTGAATAAAATACTACAGGTACAGATGTTTGATCAAGGAAGGGAATATAAAATCAATGGATAAACTTCTAGCAGTCCACCGCACAATAACTCCATTCATCACCTCCTTGGGGGTGATCAGCGCCGTCTACCCATGATTGAAAAGCTTATTTACGTAAAGGCTTTGTACAAATAAAATTATTTTAATTATAAAATTCACAAAATAGCCGTCGGATATAGAAGATGTAAATGAAAGCCATTTCAAAACATTTGTTTAATGAAATTCCCAGCGCAGCAATCCTTCAATTATTCAAATATTGTTTAAATTTCCATTCAAAGAATATCCAATCGAGACCAAAAAGTTCTAACGTAAATATTACTTTGGTTTCTTTGAATTATATATATAAACTTTATTCAAACATTGCAAATGATTTTTAACAATAAAAGGTTTTAAGAAGAAGATATTTTTGCTGATATTTTTGCTATTTTCCAGAGTAACTTTAAAACGCTTCCCAGGAGTTGATAATTTTTTATTATATATCTATTTAGTTATATACGTGTATACATAGATTAAAAGAACTATTTAAATCGTTCAATTTTAACTTTTCTTTTGATCAGAAAAGTATTTAATGTCTTCACAAAGTAGTCTCAATTAATTATAGGACTGTTACTTTTTAACCTTTTATTGATGCCACAGTGTATAAATGCACAGAATATAATCCTTTTACCATACAGAGAATATGTACTATAATATAATATATACTATAATCCAGTCATAATATTTCAAATTAAATGTTTCTAAATGATATAAACCTCACTTGTGTAATCGCGCTCTTGGTGATTACAAGAGTATTACCGAAAACTATAAGTTATTATTTTTAATTCAGTTCTTTTTGGATTTATTAAAAAAATATATAATTGTTGGTTAGGATGAAATCGTTGACAATTCTGCAGGCTTATTTGGTACATCATTTCATATAATAAAATAATTAAATTAATCCATTTTTCACCAAGAGAAAGTAAGTTAACTGTGAGTGACCAAGGGCGGAAGCGTGGCGCGCAATCGGTTCCCTAATTACTGGCAGTAAAAACTAATTGCGAATGGCTGAGTACGGCGCCATCCGCGTCTCCTATTATTAACACCCAAATGTGACTAATCTACTGCTCAAAGAGTCTTTTACATTCATATATATTTGTCTTATTTATGTTTATTATGTTTATTAATTGCGAATGATATTGAAAATTTACTGTGTTTTATGTTAATTATCATATATAACATTAACAAACTACCAATGTTTAGATCTTTTAAATTGACTTATTAATCTCCACGTGCTACGAGTGTAGCTTGTGTATGTGCGAATGTATTCCGTATCTTAGCCAGTCACAAACGCTACGCCTTCACTTATGACATTTCATATTACCGCAGACGTAATATATACCAATTATTTAAGCCTACTTTTTATATTTATTTTCACCATATGTTTAACAATTGAAATAACTTTACGTTGTGCTAATATAGTGTTATTCAATAGATAATAGTAAGTGTAAGTTGATCTGTACTACCTTAAAGCCTTTACATTTCTTTTGAATTATATTTTGTTTAAATGAGTTTTCCAAAAAAAGCCTTGCAGATTTGGCTTGAATTAGTTTCGATAAAATGCAAAACTTTTTTATTTCTTTATAATTTTAAGCATAATTAATTAAGATAAGTAATGGACAAAGAATTATTAATTTCTAATTATTGTGATATTAATTGCATATATTATATATACATAGATAATAAAGTAGAAAGTATCAGGAATGAATTCCAAAAGCCTAGGTATACGCTGTGTGAATATTTTAAATTAAAAAGTTGTTAACAATTTTTATTCATGGAAACAACTTCTCACGGTTAAATCATGAAAGCTAAACGAAGCTTAAAAAACTTACGTTCCGAACTAAAACCTCTTAAAATACCTGCGTATTCCATCTTTTTTTAATTAAAAAGTGAAGGAAATTTTGCTCTAATAGTCCCCTTTCATATTTAATGCCCACCGCCATCTTTACTATAAATAATTTTTATTAAGTAAATCATTAGGTATTTTAAACTCGTTTTGGTTTTGGAAGTTAAAACGTAAATTGGATTGAAAGTGAATTAAAAAGTCACGTCTTCTATACGAAAGAAAGTTCTTATTAATATTATATTATTTTCGATTGTTCCTTTTATTACCTTATCTATATAGCAAATACTACATAAATCATTAACTTCAATTAACTAATAACCTTTCATGCGATATTTAAGTCAACAGCTTTTTGGAATCAATATATATATGTATATAATTTATGGTATCAAAAGACTATATTTATCCATAAAAACTAAATAAATTGTGAATTTTAGAACCCTAAAAGGCAGGGAGGCTCATAAAAATGTATGGATTTTTATAACATATTGTGTGGACATAAATCTAGCTGGTCACGGCGGAGCTGCTATACAATGTTCAGACGAATTAAATTACCTGCCTGTAATAGAAGCTGGTATTATTCTGGAGATAACACCATGATATTTGTCCGCAGGCTACGACCATAATAAAAATGATACCGTATTGCCTCTAAATTACGTTACCTTAATAAAGTACCCGTTTATAATATTTGTTATATTGCACGGGTAATTTATGATGAGCATTTAAGGACAATATCATACATTTCTATGTATATCCACACATAACTAAGGACATGACGAGGGACTGTTCAAAAGGATCCGACACCGACTAGCATTTATGATGAATTTAATGAAATTGCATAAAGCAAAGAGGTATCTGGGGATTGCAACCAAACTGTGGTCTCTACTAAACCCTTTTTTATGAAATAAATGTCATAATTACAAAACATTTTTCTTTTTATTTTTAGGAAACCAACGTTATTGCGTTTAAATTTATAAAGTTAACGATCTAGTTATTTACGCTTGCGAGAGCCATGATGAAGCATATGCTGACGTACTAATTGGACCGGCTCGTCCGAAGTGATATCACGGCTCACAGAATACTCAGCGTAAAACGGTACTTGTACTGTGTCTCGCTGAGTGAGGGAGGATATCAGAGGTCCTTAAAAAAGACGCTTAAGTGGCGTAAAAAGTGGGCAACAGAACCAATACGTGCACCGTGGCACGATTGTCCATGGGCGGCGGTGTTCTCTTACTATATAGGAGACCCACCTGCTCCGTTGTGCGCTATACTATAAAAAATATAGTTATTATTATGTGGTTTATTTTTCCTGAAGCACGCATAGCCTAATAGAAGACTCAAGTATAATTTGCGGCCAAGTACCTAAATATATACCTGTGCACTACACATGTATTTAAACTACTGGAGCGTGAGTACTGACTAAGACCACTTCCTACTGAATGCGCCACCTACTGGTTGAATTGTGAACGTTAAGCCATCCATGCACCCTCTAAATGAAATTAAAATCTCTCCAGCCATTCTTCAGTTATAATTGGTGTAATTAACTCTAATTTGTTTATTTCTTATATTAATAAAAATATAAAATACAATGTAATTTTGATATAGGACCATCAGTTCATATGTACAGTAAAGCTTTAAATCAGTAGTAGAGTAATAAATTAGACCCAGCACTTATCCCGGTTATCCAATTCGAAACCGTGGCATAAATTAAAGCTTACTTATCCATTCAATTACCATTTCACTAATTAATGCTATGGTTTTATTCCACGTCCCATCCCAGGACCAAGTACTAACTGATATTCTTCAATGAGTAATACTTTACCATTATAATATATTTACTTCTATAGCATAATCATTGCTCTAATATGTTTTCAATCAGGTCTGAACCAAACCATTATTCGTCTCGTTGCATTGGAGCGTTGGTTGTCATACCGACTATCATAAATAAATTCTTCAACTACACTTAGTGGCGAAATAAACAAATCATATAAAGTGAGTTCTAAAAACTGCTTTTAGCTAAAAAATTTTAAGACAATGCAGCTATAATGAGAATACTGGCAAGGACTATTTAAAACAACAATCAATTAATCACTTTAAATAAATAAACGTAGTCCAAAAAAAGTATAATTTCACGTAAAATATAATGAAACAGTACGCAATCAGCGCCGTAATACAAAGGGCGTAAAATAAAAGCACCTCTCCTTAAGATAAATGTTAAGCCAGCAATCTTCTTGTTACTGTCGGGTGTCGGCGTTTGCGGAGATAAAAACCCCATTTTAGTATTTTAATTACCGGGAATTTTCTAACCAGTCTCATACCGAATGCTTTAAGTCTTACAAATGATGTGGTTTAACTTAAGAAGCTTTACAAACAGTGCGGTGATAACGAATTTAAGGGACTTCTGCTTCTCAAATTAATTTTATGTTATTCTTAATAGCTATTTGATTATATTGTTGCAGGTGAACAATTACAATTACAAAGTAAAATGTCTGCGAAGAAAGATTCCTATAAAATTTCTAATGTAATAAGAAGTAGGTATTTTAGGAGTACATCTTTTTTTCTTTGACATTAAACGTTCCGGAGGTTTTTTATTTAACTTATGTTAAAACTTATAAATTGATCTGCCTATCTTTCTAGCATTCTATCCTGTATATTACTTACTATACTTAATTTAGAATTTCTTTGAAAAGGAACTACTCTGATAATCCAGAGGTTTATGTATATTTCTTTTATAATTTTAAAGCGCCGGCTTAGAATTGTGCTACCCCAAATCATCCTGTGAATGTCGTAAGAGGCGATTAAGGGACAAACCGGAGGACGGGCAGCAGCGACCTCTGCGTACTATATAAACTAACTGCGATCGCCAACCCGCCTGCCAAGCGTGGTATGGTAAATACCTACGGCTGATATAATGAATTATAATGATTATTTTATTTGCATCCAATGTTTCGTTGGGTGTCACATACATTTCTTATTCCGACTGCATTGAAAGCTAACGAACTGCAATTATAGATTGTGCTGATTGTTCCATTGAAATTTGGACACCTTCTATGCAGGAATAGTATCTTAAACGTTTAAATAAACAGTATAGAATATTGCGTAAAGCCATAGCAAAAACTTGGCACGTAATAACTCTACACCCCTCGGCGCCGAGATACAAAACTTACAGAGTTTAATTTCCTGCTTAAACCAAAGAATATCAACGTGGTAAAACTGCCATCTCAGCGCTATTTCGTGATATACTGTTTCATTACTGAATTTAACTTAAGCCACTAAACAAACCATGCAATATAATTTCTCATTTTTAATACGACATGCTAAATTCAGACTGCCGTGTTTTCATGTCTATTTCAAACAAAGCTATGTGTGACTCATGCATAATATTAATATAATTACAATAATAGCGTTTGAATGAGAAGCAGGACAATCCAAATTGACAATTATATATGTAAAGAAACACTAGTCTTAATTACAATAAGGTGTAATGTCAGATTGTGAGTGGTAGTTAGACTTATATGGAATTACACTGTGCGTGTGAAATAATTTACTGTTTATAAAGAAATTACTTGAATCCTGAAGAAAGGGCATTAAATATTGTTTCTGTTGACTTTTCAGTTAAGTATTGTTAAACAAGAAAATTATTTGAGAGCCAATTTATTTTGTATAGTATAAAATCTCAATTTTCTTAAATTACAAAATTAGTTAAAACAAAAACCTCACATCGTAGGATTTTCGTACGCAGCACGGACGCAGTTACTGAATTTTATAAAGCAAATATTGCCAGAACGTGACTCTTGCACGAATTTAACCTGAAATATATATAATATGCAGTGTAAGCCTAGCAGCTAGGCAAGGTTTTAAGGAAACAAATGGGCTCCACGTGATAACTCTGCTTCGAATTCAGTGCATTGCAGACTTGAATTTCCCTGCTGGTGCCGTAACTAGGGATAATCGCCTAAACTTCTTAGCTTCGTAAACAGGCAAAGTGAACCTGCAATGTTGTCATATTTTAGTAAACTTCTGCGGCAACGAGGCAATATTGTCCGCAAACATGCACGTTCACTTCAGACCAATTTTGACTTTTTCTGTATTATTATTTAAAGGCTACTTTATTAAACAATTTTTTACTATTTTATTAAACATTGATTTTTGGTCAATATTTTAATAACTGAAATAAAAAAATTATATTATAATCTCCTATTTATGTGATGTAAGTAAACTTGTTTATATTTGCAAGTATACATTTATTTATGTATATAATATAAAGATTGATTTAATTTATATTATTATATCGAAAATGCCTTATTATGACACCATAACTAATAAAGCTTCATTTACATACACATCTTACTTTTACACTTGCATGGGCCAAGATTGGGCGGGGTATTTCTCGATTTACGATTTCAATTTCAATAATGTAATAGCGTTACGTTTTTCAACTTTTCTTCTCAACATACATCAAGACTATCAAAAAAGATACGAAATATGTGCAATACTTTCGATACTAAGTATCTTTTAGGTCAGCGTTTCACAACCTATGTTTGTGTTATGTGGACCCTTAAGTGTCCGCGAGTATTCTATATAATAACTAACATAAATACATAATATTTTTTTTATTCTTATTTGATTAAGTAGTCCGTAAAAAAATTCCTTGAATCCCTTTGAGTCCGTGGCTGAAATAGGTTGGGAGTCGTTGGTTTAGTTTAAAGTTATATTTTTGAATCTTTGTTTAGTTGACTTTTAGTCATGTCCATGAATTTGATAAAGGAATCCTGAGCTAAATGCAACACATTATAAAAATTTATGAGTGTGAGTGTTTTATTCCCTTTAGCTTACCCGGCAATGAAGGAAATTCAAATATTAATACATCTGTTTCTATTAGGCTCCGCTGGGAAGTATTAAAAAGAGTGTGGTCGGAAAACCGCACAGCGGCTTCTGTAAATATTTTAGCTCGACATTGTGACGACAGTACAAAAGGTTCTTGCAGGCAGTACGAGCGAGTTTTTTATTCATGAAACCTGGTCACCGGGATTGCTTTACGATCTGGCTTCACTGGTTCGATACTCAATGAAATAATACTTTTTATTGACGAACTATAAAATGACAACTTCTATAAAGTGAGTCACAATTTCTTTCCGTTTTATTATATTTGTTTGACATATTAATGCTTCATAAACTAACCTAAATTATATGTATATTGTCCTTCCAAAATATATCTATTATCAGTGAAGTCATAAAAATTCTTTGAAACTTTCAAATATTGAAAATGAGATACCATTATAATTGTAATTATGAAACAAAAATTTCAGAAATTAATATTGACGATAATATGTATGTGACCACAAATTACATGGCGTACAATATTAAAGCTGGGTCGGTGATATTTCAAATATCGGTCCGGGTGGACCTATTCTTTACGTTAATAATCAATGATTTAATAGTTTTCTTATATTTACGTATTTAGGAATATATAACTTAACGTTTATAACTAGAAACCTTTATTTACAACAACGTTAACAAATTTATTATAGATACATAAAATGTAAAAAGTATCTATAATGAATTTAAATATTCAATTTGTTTTTATTTATTTCACTCTACCTGAACATAATGAATAAAAACTGTATAAACAATCATATAATATTTACGCAATTATATTGCTATATTCATATATTGTTCGTATTTTATATTGTAATAAATATATTGAATGATATAATGTTCGCGTCGGGAGTGTAATGAGAGTAGAACTTGTACGTAACTCAAACACTTATAAACTAAGAACACTCTTATTCACACCATTTTATTTGCAGCAGGCTTATTTATTATATTAAAATTTTTTTTTATAAATATCTTTTAATCAGAATCCTAAATATAAACACAATAATCGCTCGGATATTTTTATTTATACGGTATAATAAACTGAAAGCCGAAAGAGGTTGTGTTTTATTCAGGAGCCGCCAGCTACCAGGCATGTTCAAAGTTTGAGTGCAACTCGCTTTATTTCCGTTTGACCTGTCTCGATCGAAGCAGCTCCAGGAATACCACGACCAGACATGTTCAATTTGCCGACAACCCAAATGCAACTCTTGACAGCACCGTCACAGTCAAAATTAACCAAACAGTAGCTCGACTCTCTCTGCACAAACATACCCGTTTCCAACAACGTTCTCGCTTGATATATATTCTCATTTGTGAGCGGAACACTCAATTAGTATTTGTACTGTGCCACTGTCTACCTCGCTGCTGCAATGACATGGTTCTGCACTTTCATATCTGAATATTTAATTGCGATTATTTTGGCGTCCGATGTATTAATAAAACAAATTGATATACCTGTTTAAGCAATCTACTGGTTGGGCTATAGAGTGGGTTCTGGCAAAGAATGGAAATCGGATTCAAAATTCTAATGTGTGCATCAGTTTATCGAAGGATATTTTACGATTGCAGCCGAAGCTACGTATTCTCTACTTAGTGATTTATTTCATGCATTTCTAAATAAAGCTTTGTAGTTGTTCACCTTTTATGAAATATTTTACTAACATTATTACCTACTTATTCATTCTTTTTAACAAGTACTTAAAAATTACTACACTGTTTTTATTATTATTGTTATAAGGAATTTGCCTATATATATGCATTGTTTTATAATTATTTTAAAGTGTTTATAAAAACTTGAAGTTTCTATTGAAGCAAAAATCGTTTATTAAAATACTACTTTTTGACTAAATAAACAAAATAAAAACTCTTACTTATTCTGTGAGACCAGATAAATAAAATATTAACAAGAAACGTGGGTCAGGTATTCCTAAGATTCAAAATGGAATAAGGAATATGCCACTGGAGAGGCATCGTGCTCGCAGAAGTCACTAACTTAAGTTAGATGTAGTCGCCTCAAGAGTAGTATTTGAAAACTGTAGTTTCATGAAATAATTAATTTTGAATTAGAATTGAACGAAGGAACGAGGTTAAACTGTACTATTAAATACTGGAAAGATTAAATAAACGGAAAGCAGTTAAGTAGGTAACAACATTATTTTAAAAATAAATAACAATTGAATCAAATTCTCCATGGCCCTCCCACCCGTGGGAGCTGAATTTGTGCCGGCTCGTCCTAAGTGATACCACGGGCTCACAGAATACTCATCTTGAAACTGTACTTGTACTGTGTTTCGCAGAGTGAGTGAGGATATCTGATGCCCATAAAAGAGCCGTTTAAGCGTCGTAAAAAGCCGGCAACATAACCAATGCGTGAACTTGGGCGCGGTTGTTCATGGGCGGCGGTGTTCTCTTACCATATAGGAGAGCCACCTGCTCCGTTGTCTGCTATAGAATAAAAAACAAACAAAGAATATACCTTTTCAATGTGGGTTAATACAACATAACTATTGAAAATATTTTAATCCATCTGTGAAAGATTGTTTAACATAGTTATTTTATGTTTAAAGATACGTATACGTCACCCGTAAAGATTGGATTTTACATGAAGAAATTTCAATTCATTATAGGTATTCCTAATGTCATTCATAATATTCCATACTGCAAATTTAAGTCTATGATTATAACTATTTTAAGTTACACAAAAAACTATGTGTTGTGTAAGTTCACAAAAAATAATGGGTGACTGGTGACCTACGCAGTAGTAAATTCTAATATAGCATACCGCAGTCCATTCATCGGCAACCAGTATTGCGTGAAAAAGAGCCGAATGTAGGTACTGTGCGCTCGAATAACCACTGCCAATGAAAAACTCCTGATTGAAATGTTTATTCAAACACAATGGGATATATGGATTAAACCTCTCCTACAAAAATATACCGATTTTACCGAAACCTCTAACAATATTTTAGAATTCGAATTCAATTTTAAAGGCTTTAAATAAATCGAACTAATGAAATGGGATTATATTGGCAGACACGAGGCTATGGACGTATATTTCACATTATTTAAACCAAAAAAACTCATGAAACAGATGCACAAATAAATCAACACATTAAACCACATCCATGTTTATTAAATTAATAGATTAAATATATTTTGTACTTAGTGTTGCCTCCGAGAATTCCCTGCTAAGCAACTGTAATCGGAACATTTGTATTTAAGATAAGAAAAAAGTCAGTCTTACTTAATATAATAATTGTCTATAAGAGAGTCGCTGCTTAATTACTAGACGCAAGCGTTCCGTCTATTTTCTGATTTCTCTTATTCCGTTTAATTAGCTACCTAGTTTCAAGTCGCACAAAACATTTAGTAAATTAATTTTCTCAAGTTTTTTAAATAAATAACTAAGCATTCTTAAAAAGATATTTAAAGAAAGAATAAGGTTTAAAATGATATTCCGTGATCACAGAGCGGAAAAGGAAGTAGCAATATGTTTACGTCGTTTAGGAAATAGAGGAAAGTGTCAACAAAACCGCCATTACAAGTAACCTTTTTATAAATCGATTGGGAATTCTATTCTTCCCAACAGGAAAATTCCATTTTGCAAATACAAAACTGAGAACAAACGACACAAACCTAAATACCTTGTAAGTAAACGAAGAGCAATAAGTAAATGGCGCGTCTTTGAGGAAATTTCACAACAAAGCTGTTGGAGAGAGTACGCAATCCTGTAAATTATTTCCGTTTGTGTATGATGCAATAATTGCAACTATTTATAAATTACTACCCGAAAAGGCCAATCACTAACAATATAGCTCGTGTATTGTACATGTTGATGAATGAGTTTATTTAAAATAAAATGTGCAATAATAAAATCTTGGCTCTCACGAGACTAATTATGGCTCTTATTAAAAATTAAATGCATTTTATTATTTGACTATGATTAAATAGATGCTTTACCTAGGCGACAATACTTTAAATAGCTATAATCCCAAAAAGTCAATGTCTTTAATAAGATTCCTGTCTATAATAACAATAATGAAAAAATAATTAGAAATTAATCATGATCAGAATGTAACAAATAACATATACATTGTATATATTTTGTACATTTTTTCTAGTTTTTCACGCTGATCATTAGTAAACATGTGGCTTAGTCTTTTAGATTAGTCGATAATTATTTCACCTCTCTCAAGAGAGTTTGGAACCGACCGCTCTTATTAAGAAAGTTTTTTCTCATAACAAGATTAGATACCAGATGTGTTTGATTGTATTGGGTACAAGTATTGCGAGAGGAGCGGTCGATACGCGTTTCTATGGAATTATTAATATATATTACAGATTGGAAAGTTTTGAAACATGTAAAACCAAGGCCTGTATCAATTTTAAATTCTCATAATGCATGGGAATCCATAGTTTATATTACTCTTTAAAAAATATACATTCTTGAAGATAATTTTGATGCAATTTCAGTAATTGATAGTATTCTACATATAATGACATAGTAATAACGACTCGGCAGTGTTTATCAATCTTTGGTCGTTTAATATTCACAGGCCTCGATAAAGTAACCGTAGCACTCATTTTAACAAGCAGGGTGTTTTAAATAATTTATTTCTACTAGATGTTCAATGAGATTCTATCAATCTACCAGGGTTGCATTCATTCTGAATAGTAAACAGTTTAACGTTCTAACCGAAGAAATACGATACATCCGATTGGCTGCGACGTTGGCCTCGCATATCCCGTTTCAATCCTTTACGTGGTTTTCTAACCTTATCTCCCAAAAATACCACTGTACTATCTCTTTTAGCCAAATATTTCGTGCCCTCAATATTATATTTTATTCTCACTGATTAATTACAGCACAGCGCAAAGTAACAATTGGAAAACTGAAAGTATTGTTCACTAAAAACAATACGAAAATTTCGGTGCTACTGAATAACAAAGTCTGTGTATTTTTTCGATATTAAGCCTGAAGTTATAGATCGCAAACAAAGCCCTGGAAAACGTTGTAGATACAGAAACGTCTAGTATCATGCACGAAGATAATATCGCGTGTTTCAGTACGAAACATCATAAATTAGGACTCGACCTACATATTTTTTATTCGACATTCGTGACTGTAGCCACCTACGTGCTGTTTATTACATTTAACGGTTTTATACTGCGAAGCCGTTTTTTCTATAATTATTACATTGCATACACGTATTCAATGGCGTTAAAATTATTGCTATTATTATAGTCAATAAAAATTAAGTCATCTGCATGAAATTGTAAATGCACATTATACAAAACGGTTGAAAGCCTACGAAAATAATACAGTATTCATCCTACCGTGATCTTTTATTCTACTCGGTTACTGAGCGCGAGACCAAATCCAAAAATGGCGTGTAATAAATCAAAATTCTAATGTTTGCGAGGTATATCCCGGGTCACGACTCTGGCCCCAATCCTACGCCAAACTCGTCTAGGTTTCACCCGCAATCCAGTTAAACTGTTGGCTTTTTCACTTCAAGTGCTAATTGGCACGGTCTGAACATCGTAGCTACTAAGGCTTTGCTTATCTAAAACTAGAACTTCACTTCTAATCATAATATTTTATTAATTATAACATCATTAATCTGTGTAAAATGGTTAGTTATTTTTTATTAATATTGTAATACCTTAATCGTATTAGATTCTAAATAGGTGAAACATTGTTTTTTGCAATATCATTGTTTAGTAACAACAATACGTCAATAATATTTAGACTAAAATATTATCTTCGCGATACATGTATGGGTAGCTATGTTAAACTTTAGTTCTGAACAATTTATTCACGGTTGGATATGAAAGATACATTCAGAGAGCACATCGCTATCACGATACTCAATTTAAATCCGCTTTTAAGAAAATATCTGCAATAAAAACGTGTAGGTACAGATGTAAAACAAGAAAACTAGCCATTTTAACGACAAACAATCCAAGCAAAGCGACTGCCCTATACTTAATTAAAAATTTCTCAACAGGTTGCTTGCCATCGTATTCCAGAAAATGAGCAATTCATTTTTTTATAGTAGATGCACAAAGACTGCGTAGACAATAATGAAATCTTAAATTTCTTTAGTCATACTTATTTCACCCGGAACGATGAACGTTTTGTATAACAGAGACTTAGTTTAAAACACATGCAAATTTTATTCTTTTGACATGTAATCTATTATATGTTTTTTTAATAAAATCTTTTACAAAAATTATAAAGTTTTGTATTGAATTATTTCAATAATTTTTAAGTCATCATTAAAATTTAACAATTCAAAATAATTTATAAAGTTTTATTTTTTAACATTTTCATCAAAAAAATCATAATCATTTCTATATTTTTCATGAAGATTCCCTTTTTAATTAAATTTTGAGTCGAAATAATCGCTCACGAGTTACGGCAAATGTTAATCCTGTTTTAATAAAATATATTTAATCTTGTGCTGTGTTACGATATCGTAAACGTCAAACCGCGATTATTAAAAAATATATGTAGCTTTCTGAATACACAAGGTTCTGATTCAGTCGTGGCATGCTAGTTCACAATAAATTAGCGATAAGAGTTAAGGCAATATGACGTCACACGTCGTGACTAGAACTCTAGAATACAATAAATAACATTTTATTAAATGTATTGGAATAGGAAATATAGCTGTTATTTAATATTTCGAAATCCAGTAATATACAGTGAATTCAATACTGCGGCTCGTTCCGTTGCAAATGGCGCATCGTTGAAATATGCGACGCTAAATGAAATCATAAATTCCGGTAAATAGGACCAAGAGGCAAGAGGTACATGCTTTGTCACATTACCCGTGATTGCGGGTTCATAAAATATAGGTATTATATAAAACAAATATTTTATTAATGTCGTAATGAAAACTTTTACATTATTCGCTGTATATTTATTTTATTAGAGATTAAGTTTGTTATTTTATAAGTTTAATAATTCTCTCGATTCAAAAAGATATTAACTTTTCATTGTTATATAAATTTTAGATACTTATTTGAACTAATTTAAGTCATTAATATGACGACCTATGTTGTGTCTACAGAGTGTGGCGGAGTATATCTGGTCTACGAGATGTCTACGAAATTTTAATATTACTTCCAGAGAATTGGGCTTTAATAATATAGACAACAGAATTTATTAGCATCAAATTGAAATAAACCTGACAATTTATAATAACATACATTACTTATAGAATACTCAGCGTGAAATGGTACTTGTACTGTGCTTCGCAGAGTGAGAATATCACCCTTAACAGTGCCGCTTAAGCGGCGTAAACAGCCGGTAACACAACCAATACGCGGACTGTGGCAGCAAATGTTGTTCATGGGCGCCGGTGTTCTCTTACCATACAGAAGATCCACCTGGTCCATTGTCCGCTAAGGCATTAAAAATATTAAATTTCTGTGTACATATCAATATCTCTTTGAGCCTATTTATTCGCATAATTAAATACGTTACAGTTCAGTCAGGTAGTTTGGCTAACCACGACATGTTGGTCGTCTTGTTGAACTATGTAGCGTGAGTAATTGCATAACATTATTAATATAATTTGGGAAGATATTACTATATTTGATATTCACCAAATAAAAAAATAATAGAGAACTTTACGGTCGAATAAATGTATACCTTCATAATTTTATCATATTCACTTTATGTATACTGCTAATAATATATTGAGAATATTGCCGAGGAACGAGGCGTGAAATTATTTTATTTAATCTTCAATGGAATCTTCTGCTTACAAAAGAATAACTTAAAATATAAATTATATTTCTCGTGAGCTCTCGCAATTTTTATTTTATCAAGGTACCATGTGAATGATACAATAATGTCCAGAAGATGAAATGACGAATGAGATGGTGCTGCTAAACGTGAACCAATATTAAATTTTCGGCCTCTAGCTGTCACTGATGAAAGATCGCTTAATTTTTTTCCCCATTCCGTTTGTGTATATATCTGTGCCTCCTGTGTCAAGTGATACATTTAAAAATAGGTACCTTTCAGAAGAACCAAAAAAATATAAAATTTATTGTAATGCAGTTATTTTGAGAGGTATTTGAACACCATCAAAGAAGGGTGATAAATAAAAAAATACTTTCATTATACCTTGTTGATTCACAGGGATTTCATAAAACATGACATACCATTCTGCAGTACAAATGGTACTATTGTTATTGTGAAATAGTCTTTATTATTATATACCAATATTTGATTTGAAACTTTTCGAACATCTATACTATCCGATGCGGCAAAGTACTTAGTTTAATGAGACAGGCCAATGGTACTATATCATATACCGATGTCTTTATATTTAGCGGGTGTGTCTCGTATGTAAATACAAAACATCGAAGGCTTAACATGGTAATCTAGCTACGCTGAATTCCAGTCGGTTCAGTCACCTGAGGTACAAATGTAAATCTAATGCCGCGATAAATTCTCCTTTTCTCCCACCCTCTACTTGAAGTAATGTGCGAATTAGTATCGATTAGATAGGTAACAGTAACAGGGAGCCATTTCGCTTTATTAGACCACTGTGATGAAATTTATTTAATGGTGACCAACCCATTAGATTGCTTCGTTCTGACATAATTTTTTACATTCTCAATTGTTGAACATCCTAAAAAACAGACTTTTTATTAGTTTTCTTAGAGATCCGTTAGATCTATGAGAATTGAGATATCAAATGTTTTAAATTCTCAATTCTAAACGAATAGATATTGTATTAAATCAACATAACATTATGACAATATCAATGTTATTGTAAGTTATATTTTTAAATTTGATTTGAGCCTCTGCTGTTCGCAAATTATAAATTCTATACTCGAAAGTGAATAAAAATCTGTTCTAATAAAATTAATTATTATTAAGATGAGTAACATAAAATGAAAAGCGGAGGAAAATTAAAGAAAATATACAATGTAAGATATTTATTTTCTTGTCCCGCAGACGGCATACATTACTCACGGAGTGCGCTCTTGGCTAAATTAAATTTTGATGGATACTTAAATAACGTGAGGAAAGAGATTTCTAATAATACATTTATGAAACGCGTCTTATATCTATATTTATTTTACTTTTTTCTTAATATTTAAGTTAAAATATTTATATCATTATTTTTCCGATCATACATAATATGATATAAAACATTGAATTAACCAACAAAAGCATAATCTAGTATTTAAGAACATATTTAACTTATTGTTACACTATCAAATTTTATCATGTGTCGAAGAAAGAAAGATATTTTAGCACCAAAAGAAAGTAGCTAAAGGATAATGAAGAAAATAATTTCTAGCATAAACAATCATTTAATAAGATTCAAAGAACAGTTTTGTTGTGGTATAGCGGGCAACGGAATAGATGGGTCTTCTATGTGGTAAGAGAACATGACCGCCTATGAACAATTGCGCCACAGTCCCCGCATTGGTTGTGTTTCAGCATGACTCTCCCACAGGTAAGACACTAGAAACAACGAAAATACACATTACATTTGGCTTTGAAAACAATTTCAGGAAGCTCAGAGATCGTAATGATAAATAGATACAGTATATGTGTGTGTGTATGTCTGAATCATTACTTATTTTATAAACGTAAAATTTATCAGATTAGTGATTGAATAAGCTAATAACAGATATTTTGTTTGATTCGAAATTTTGGATTATAAAAAAAGGATTATTAATAAAGATTATAAATAATACATATTCAATTTATTTTTCCATTTGAGTATTGGTTACATTATTCTACCCATTTCATAAACAATTTTGGCTTACAAAATAGGCTAGCTGAAAGTTAATTTCGCTTAAGCCAATCCCTAACGTCTGTTGCCAATTTATCACGAATCCTAAAGACTTTGTTAATCTTTTGCTGAACAATGGAGGCCATATAACAGGTAAGGTTAACAAATACATATACAACAGCTTTCTGAAGATTGATTGCGGTGTCGTATGACTGGGATTAATAATAATAATTTATTTGAGCGATAAATAACTAAAAAGCTGGGTCAGCTTAATTAAAGCAGACAGTACTTTGACCCGGATGTCACGGACCTGTAGTGAAAGTAAGTCGATCAAAGTAGATGATCACATTCAAACTTGGCTTCTCCCTGTTCTAGTTTGACCGCTTGGTGAGATGCACGCCACCAAAAGCAAGCGTATACCAAGACATTCGGGATATCTCGCAATACCTCGCGATGAATATTATCTATATCTCATTATTTATAATATGCAACTCTATATGAAAATCATTATTGTTAAACTTATAAACTAAAATGAGCCAATATCGAAGAATTCCTTAAATGGTGGTCAGAAAATTAAGCATAACCATTATGAATTCAATAAAATAATAAAAACATTTAAACAAATATTTGCACAGATAAGCCTTGCAAGGAAAGTAGCAATCTAAAATGTACCCTATTGAATATTTGACTTTACAGCTGACAAATAAATAATAAATTTGGGCGAATTGAATGATTGATATCTCACTTAACACCCCGTGATTAATTTAAGCGGGCGGCCGTTTCCAAAAAGTTGGCCTTGTTTATAAATTGTAAGGCTAATGAGAGTTCTTGAGTTTATTGTGTAACTGAGCGAGAGAATATTCAAAACTTCTGAACTTATTCGAAGTAAATCACGTTGAAATTTACACAGTCATTTATTTATAATGAAAACGTGCTAAAGCGGCTCGCATAGCATATTTCATGGTACATGTTGTCGTTCACATGATACGAGAATATAGAGTTATTTACTATTTACCCTCCCTGGATTCCGTTCGAACAGTTCGTTCAAGATGGTTATTAATTCGACAAAAAACAACAACTGTCACAAGTATTTTACTTTTCAAGCAATTTTCGTTCGGGGAAGCTGTTGTTACCGACTAAATAAATTGCTGGATTTTTTAAAGGCTTTACGCGTTACTGTGATCAATGGGGGAGCTTTGCAGGTTGTAATGGAGGATTTTCTACGTCCCTTTCTCTATCTTAAACTTTATATATTGCCGTCTCGGCTGAAGTTTTCGCGTTATTTTTATAGGCTGTTATGTGTCAATTATTATTAGCAACATCGTTGTTATAAATTTGTACTTGACAAAAGATAAATAAAGATAAATAAGTCATTGTATATTTTACCAGCATTCAAACTAATATATATAAAAAACCAATAAAATAATTTTATTTTTATAATTTTTAATATCAAATGATTGCAAAGAATATTAAACGCAAAAGATGTCCTATTCTGTGTTTAAAATATGTTCACCTATGCAAGATCTACATTCAGTGGAGTGTTTGTTTCAGTACCAATCACGTCACCAATGTGTTTCGCTTTGTTACGAAAATTATCTCTTTTTCAATATATTTGGATAAATTAGAATAAAAAATTAATGAATTTTCTCGTAACCATATAATATTTAGTGTTTATTATTTACCTTAAGTTGAAAACTGCATTAAATTTTAAAATTTATTCTTAACAAAAGCAGTCTTGTATTTAACATAAAGATATGCGGGTTGCATTAAACTCCAATTCTATGTTCGTTCTATTTAAGAGACACTTAAATGATGTATTGACAACTTGTAAATCTTACTAAGTTGAGACTTGTAATATATCTATGATATATTTAAAATTAGCTTCAGGAAGTCCAAATACAGGTAAATTCAAATGGAAATTGAAATCCTCATTCATGACACAGTATTTTGAATAGTGTTTTAATTACTTAGAACCAAAGAGTATTGAGAGGTAAATAAAACGCGAGAACTGAGACCAGTGTACCGTTTGATGAACGGGAAACTGAGCAATTCATAATCTATAGGCTGCAATAACGAAACTGTTTGCTTTATAATTTGATTGCTATACCATAATGTTAATTGTACGCTACATTATAATAGTTATGTGTTCCAGGATATACCTAACTCTGTTTTTTTATAGTATAGCGGACAACGGATCAGATGGGTATCATATATGGTAAGAGACACACAACACACAACCGCACCACAGTCCGCGCTTTGGTTGTGTTGCCGACTCTTTATACAAATTAAGCGGAATTTTAAGGGCCTCTTATCAGAGGATATCTCGTCGCTCACTCTGCAAAACACAGTTCAAGTACAGTTTCACACTATTCTGAGGGCCCATAGTATCACTTCGGACGAGCCGGCCCAAATAGTGCGTCATCGTTTGCTTCAGAAAGGCTCTTCCCACGGGTGAGGACATTACTTACGATAAAATAAATAAAGTACAAATTACGTTATTTTATTTCTTCTAATAAAACTGTCACCCTTTTTATGTGATCAGTTTAAGCAGCCAGTTAGCATAAGTTATTTTCTCTACAGGTACTTTGACTTTACTATTTCTCCGAATAAAATTTAAATATAAGTGTTAGTATGAAAAACGCTGCCCTGTCTAGGCAGCAGACGCTGTTAAGCTAATTAGTCAGCTCTCGCCGAAATAACCGGGCCTATTAAAAATTCAGTTTGTTAAGTGCAGATCGTTGTCACTGCATTTAGCTGCGACCAGTCTGCACTGCCGACTGACAGGCAGGCAGTGCAGTGTCGCTCCTTAAATAGACCCTTCCGCATAGCACAGGAGATCAACATTAGAAAATATCTGTAAAACATAGTCATACTCTAATACACGTTACGTAACGTATGTTTAACAAAACCAAGTTTAACAAATTCTATTTATTAAGAAGAAGGATCATATAATTAAAATTTTATTCCTAAAAAGGTCTAAATAAATTATTTACTAAAACACGGCATCCAAACATAAACAAATCGATAGAAAATGTAGAGCATTGAAGCGATTTTATCGTAAGTTCCGCCGGCTTAAGCGTGATTGCGATAAAAAATAAATCCACCTTTGGCGCGACACCGGCAACACAGGCTGCTCTAATCAAAGCATTTTATTTTTAAAAAGTCTCGTGACCGATTTGCTATTAAATTGTCTGCAAAAGCTAAATAACGTAATTGTTGAAGAAAAATTTAGAGCCAGTGACTCAGATTATTTTTTTATATATATAGTATAGCAAACAACGGAGCAGGTGGGTCTCCTATATGGTAAGAGAACACCGCCGCCCATGAACAATCGCGCCATAGTCCGCGCATTGGTTGTGTTACCGACTTTTTACGCCACTTAAGCGGCATTTTTAAGGGCCTCCGATATCCTCACTCACTCAGTGAAACACAGTACAAGTACCGTTTTACCTTTAATTGCGTCCGCATATGTTACAGCATGGCTCTCCTACAGGTGCGAAATTATTAAGACACTCGCCTGGCCATTGTTAAGCCCTTCCAGAGACCGAATAAATTATAATTTATAATTGTTCGGACGGGGATTCGTACCCGTTACCTTTCGCTTCATGGTAAATCTACTACGCCACTTACCTACGAGGCTCTACGACTATATCAGATGAATCTTGCTTTTTGAAAAAACCTCCTGTTATATAAAATGTTTCTCGATAAATTTTGTTATGCTTATGAATATATAGTACTTAGACAGAGGATTAATAAAAGAAGTCTAGAATAAGATTAATATCTTATCATAAGATATTTGAATGTTTATCAGTAAATCCATTCAAAGTTGTCTCTTAAGGCACAAGAGATGGCTAGACTCCGGAAAATAGCTGTCTCTAAATGTGAAAATTGATTTTGACACCGCGCTCTATCTGAACCCGTGTATTGTAAAAGCTTTTGTTAATGCAAGATCCATTCCTGGCTCAACCCGTCAGGCGCAACACTTCTCAAAATAACTAATATGACATTTGAAAAATTACTTTGCAAAAGTAGCTTTTCATTGTGATTTGTGTATAAAGAATTATTGTTTAATATGAGAACCATTAGCAAATATTCGGATATATAAATAGAGACAATACTTATTTAAAAATAATATGAATCAGTTTATGTAGTGAGTTTATTAAGAATTGATGGAAGATATATTAAATAGGATTTTTGTATTAATTTAATCGATTTTAAAAATAACCGGTAACGCCTTTAATGTCTCAAAATAGGTATTGGGATGAATTGCAAGAATTATGTACCCATTACAGGCTTAAAGGGACCTGCGTGACACAGAATCATCTGTCAATAGAGAATCGCAGCACATTCCGTGCTTTGATAGTGTTGCAGGCTTTGTATGGAAACAGTGAAAACGAGCACCTCCTGCACCTAGGCTAAGCGGTCGACCGCTCATGGACACCCCAAGCCATTGCAGAGCCACGGATGCATTGCAAATAATAAATAAAATCAAAATATAATATTAAATACTATATAATAAGGAAATATTTATTCTTAGTAATTAAATATAGAAACAAGCAGCATGTTTTCATTTATTTTAACTTCGACTATGTATAGTTAAATACGATGCCAAACTAAGAGCTTGAAACTCCTCGAACTTACCTCGCTAGTAACAAGTCTTTCGACTTACATTAAGTCATCAACCTAGAACCTCTGCTTCTAGACGATAATTCATTTTATACATTGCAATTTTTAAATAGTTACGATGAAATCGCAGCTATATAATCAAATCTATATATTCAAATTGAGATAATTACCTAAGTTAACTATCTCTTACGTTTCAAAATCATTTGATTAACTATTATATCTACATAGTTATAAAATATTTATCATATATCAACGACTAAATAATAAATATTAGAAACCTAAATAACTTTAAAGTTTTATCTTATGTTTAACAATGGTTTTCTATAAAATATTACCGTATATGTCACAAAATAATAAACAATGATATATGAAAGACTACTGAAACTTTATGCTTTATTTGTTTTGTAAAAGCTCTGTACCTACAACTTTTACCAAAGTTTTGACCGAGCAATATTTATTTAATGACCTTACTTTTATTTTCAACGCCTTTATTCTTCGAACTCAAAATTTGGAAGTTGTGTAGAAGTTGGTAACGAGAAGAAAAGGCGTCACTTGCCATCCATGTAATTTATCATTACGTATTAAAACCCCCTGACTTTTTACCCACATTAACTGCTAGAAAAACGATAAACGAAAAACTGCGTAGCAATTCTTTTATTTCATGTAACCATACATCAATATCACATTATTTTTTTTACTTTAAAATGACGTTAACTTAAATTAACAAAATATTTTAGTTCAATTTTCATGAAGATGGAATATTATCAAATGTAAACTTTATACTATGGAATATATTGTATTAGGCTTTCTGAGTTTGAAATAAGATTGTACAAAAATGATACAAAACAAAAATATGTATCTGAATTTATGTTACATTTTATAAATAGTTGTACAAGGGTTCCAAGCGCTAAAGAAAACTTTACGGAATACATCGGGAAAATGTCTTGAAACGAGAACAAGGAGCCACATGCGGGAATCATTGAATGCTTCCTACTTTTACGAGTACAGCCGCAAAGCGAACCAGACTTGTTTTCATTGGTTTGTTGTATTTTACCACAGACACGCCGGAACTTTACAACATTTTTTATTTTTGCTATTACTTAAAAATAATTAATATCGCTCTGCTTAGTTTTGAGCTATTTTCACATTATATATTAGGTAAGAATAATTTAGGGAATGGATCAAAAATGAACTGTTGCTCCTAATGAAAAAAAAACTATTTTTTTAACAAAACAGAAAAAAGAGAAAACTTACTAAGTGTGGCTTTAAAGTATTATAATGAAATATCATTTCCAGAAGATGAATTTACCAATAGAACTAATCTCATACTAACCAGTGTAAATGTAATAAATTAAAACGCGTTTGTTTAAATGGCAAGTGCAATATTTATAGGTAATTCTGAAACATATTAGGCAAATTCAATGGGGCATGTGTTAGTGGAGTTCGATTACGGCACTCTTGGGCGATACAACGACCCGTCTATGTGCGAGATATAATTAATTGTGTCTGTATCTTACGTGCGTTACGTTAATTATTTGTATTTAACATTGCAATCTTGTAATATATAAGTATTACTTTATTTATTATTCTAATAAATTCAAGTTTTCTTTGAATTATTTATGTAATATGTTACACGAGTGTAATTCTAAAACTCTGAAGATGAATCAGTTTGTCATGGATTACGTTTGTTCTTGTCCTATCGTTGATAAAGCATTTATAAGTATTTCTTTTAAATTTAGAATTACAAAAATTGAAATTTTATAATTCAATATTGAAATAAACAAAATGGATTTTATTTTTTTAATATTGTTTGTAAAAATTATCAAATTCTACTTGTAAATATCATTATTCTACAGCGTCGCGTCATAAGGGTAAGTCATCAATAACCTAACTGTATTGAGATTACTTCGTACTTAAGACGTTTCCTCACTTAAATTATGTAAAATTAAAGTCAAATCAATCAATCGGTGTGAAATATGGCAGGGAAGATTAAGAACGCGTAGGTTGAAGAACTTCAGGATAACTTGAATAGGCTCCTTATTTTATTAATGTGCCAATTAAATATTTTAAATCCTCTTCAGCACAATTGTTTGACTCGTGTCACCCATCCATGTGGGTGACCATTTTTCACCTGTGAGGGAGCCACGCTGAAGCATATGCTGACGCACTAATTAGGCCCGCTCGTCCGAAGTGATACCACGGGCTCACAGAATACTCAGCGTGAACGGTACTTGTACTGTGTTTCGCAGAGTGAGTGA
>DWCF01000593.1:0-42370 GCA_018230265.1 Delias oraia | reverse complement strand
AAGCGACCACGTTTCAGATCCATATGTCATCACTGGCAACACGCACTGGTTGAAGACTTTCGTCTTCAGGCACTGAGTTATTTTAGAGGTTACTTTTAGGTTAGGTTTTAAAGGTTTACTTACAGGACCCGAATAAATGTACGCCTCAAGAGGTTCGCCTGTCAGACCCGAATAAAAAATATCCTTCCCGTGATAATTATAACCATGCTTCTCCAATTCTTGACAAACATCTCGCACTTTGGATCCCCCAAATGCCGTTCCTATGAATAAATAATCTTTAAAAAATTACTCGAAATATAAGAATTAGATTTACATCTATCTCGAGGTTTATATGAAAAAACATTAAGAAGAAAATATTTTATAAATTCGTAGAAAGTTGAAAAATGAATTAAAACTTCACGGCATAGAAAATATGAAAACCCAATGTGGAAAATAAAGTATCACGTATAAGTAATCACCGTAATGAAATTTTCCCTCCAAGAGACCAGCTTTTCCAGCAAGAAGTTCAATAGTTTTGCCGACTGTCATCCGAGAAGGGAATCCATGCGGGTTCATGATCATATCTGGGCATATTCCTCTGTCGTTAAATGGCATATCCTCTTGTTGCACTATCAAGCCTGTCACACCCTTCTGACCGTGCCTCGAGCTGAACTTGTCCCCTATTTCCGGAACCCTTGTCTGCCTCAAGAGTATCTTTATTAGAAACGCATCTTCGGAATTAGACGAAACCATGACCTTCTCTATATACGACTCCACCGGACATTTGTAAGTGATGGGCATGTCTTTGTAGTCGATCTGTTGCGGTTGACCCTGACTTATTGGGTTTAGTGTGGCTGGGGGCATTTGTTTGTTTATAAGTACCTGCCTGTTTTCAACCATTTCCCCTGGGGCCGCTATACCATCAGTATCGAGAATGTCATGCGCTTTGATGACCTTACCAGTATTGGCATCTCTGGAGGGACCCAGGATTCTATCTGACGTCTGGTTGCTGTATCTTTTCATCGTGGTCTTAGCGTTTTTATAAACAAGACAACGACCGTAGCCGCGGTCGATGGATGCTTTGTTTAGAATTAGCGCGTCCTCGATGTCGTAACCGCTGTAGCTCATTACTGCGACCGTAGCATTCTGTCCCGCCGGTAACTTATCGAAGTTTGTCAATTCTATGGTTTTAGTCTTTACCATTGGACATTGAGGATATACTAAATTATACATAAGCGAATCTATCCTGTTCTTTTGATTGTACCCTATGGTGCCTGAAATTTAAAATTATGTTTACTATCTACTAATCACTATAAATATATATTTTACAGTCATACATTTATCCTATGTGTATATTATAATTTTTATATATACATTTTTATGTTGTTATCATGGTTTAGCTCTTCTCGAGTTATCCACTAAATGAAGAGAAATGAGAAGAGAGTAATAAACATATTGAGAAACAGACAGGATTAACTTCAAAACATATGTGTTTTGAAGTATAGCGGTTATTTTCTCTTACCCATAGCTTGCTTCCCCATAGCACACTGGTACGTATTCCTTGGACTTTGATTATGATGAGGGTATGGAACTAAACCAGCACAAACTCCAAGTATCGTGAACGGTTCGATCTCTAGGTGCGTGGTAACATACGGGTCTATGTCCAATTCTACTGTAGCTATGTGACTGTCGTTTTCTTCATTCACGTCGAGGTACTCGATGAGGCCGTCTTTGAGGAAATCTTGAAATTTCTTTAGACCTCTAGTGAGCTCGTTTATGTGGTTTTGTTTGACTAGAGGAAAGCCTCGCTCAACTATAATGTATGGACGGCACAGCCTGCCCCCATCGCTACATATGTATACAGTGCGTTGGTTATGGTTAGGATAAATGGAAACAAAGGCCGATATTAGACCTCTACGTCTAAACATTCTGAAAATCCTTATGAGCTTCTTGTAATGTCGCGTGACACCTAAAATATTACCTGCGAAGTATGATTAATGTAATCAGCAACTTCTTAATTAGTTTTTTAGTCTGACATAACTAGTGATTGTACACAAGGTTTTAATGCAATATCTAATATTCATGGATAATACGAGCACGAAACGATTGTAAAACAATGTGTAAAAGACAACACTTACCATTAAGAAATACCATATAGTTAGCTGGGTTATTAATCTCCTCACCACCCAAAAGTCTGACATCTTCAACCCCAGCGTTAACTGCTAGCCGAGCGATGGGTTCTGTAGAACACTCCGTAGTGATATGCGTCATTAAAGCCAAGTTTTTGACTAAACCACAAGCTTCTCCTTCCGGTGTGTCTGACGGACACAGCATTCCCCACTGGGACGGTTGCAAGGACCTAGGGCCAGATACTTTTCGAGTCTTCTCAAACTGTGAGTTAACTCTGGTCATCATTCCCAAAGCTGATATGTAACTGAGGCGACTGAGAACTTGTGTCACGCCGTGCCTCTCCATTTTGAAACGTTTAATCGTCCAATTCCCCTAAAAGTTACTATCATTACATAACACAACTCAGCATGATATTATATAAGCTGCTTTTCTTGTGTACAATTGAGGTAAGTAATACGCCTTGCGTATTTTACTTTAAAGTGAACATAAATTCCAAGTACCTACGTACATAATTTTACATTAAAAAAAAAAAGATACTGTTTAATTTCAGAGATAATAAAAAAAATCTAGTTGGTTGATTAGTCACAATCATTGCACTCAATTTTGACTAAACGGGAATCCGTTATATGCTTTTGAAAATACAATACTTGAAATAATTGATAATATATATATATATATATGAAAATATTATCAATTATTGCTAGTCATTAGCCAATATTGAGCATATTAACAATCTGATATTAATTTTTCAAAGTAATTATTCATCTAACAAGTAAAATAATTTAAAGAGTAATAATAATAAAAAATAATTAAAAAATAAAATAATTTAAGTAATACTTACAGTAGATATAGCGGTAAACAGCCCATTTGTAATTAAATCAGGCCTCATATGTTTGACAATATCAAATGGTGCAGCTTTGACCTTAGGTATTATTTTTTCAGCTATGTTCTTCAGTTCCCAGTTAAACCGCTTGAATAAATCTTCAAACATGAGGGCTAAGAGTGAGCCAGCCAACTCCAATCTCTTATTGCCATAGTAATCTGGGTCATCAATTGTTGCTTTATTTGTTTCTGCTTCTATCACTCTTCGAACCATTATAGCCAAGTAAATTGCTTTTACGTAGAAATTAAAACTCTCAACAGCAACATGAGCCAATATTGTAGTTGCTAAAAGTTCACGGGCTTCATCAATTGGAGTTTTCATTTTAGACATGTTCGATGGAAATCTAGAAAGTAATCAGTGTAAACTGTAATTATTTTATATTCTATAAAGTATTTTTGTACAGATTTTTTGAATGAATTTTTTTTTGTAGTATAGAGGACAACGCAGCAGGTGGTTCTTCTATTTGATGAGGGATCACCGCCTCCCATGGATAACAAGGCCACAGACCGCGCGTTGGTTGTGTTGCCACTTAAGCGGAATTTTTAAGGACCTCCGATATCCACACTAACTCAGCGAAACACAGTACAAGTACCGTTTCACGGAAAGCATTCTGTGAGCTCGTGGTATCACTTCGGACGAGCCGGCCCCATTAGTGCGTCCGCATATGCTTCACCATGGTTCTCCCACATGTGAATAAGTGATAGAAAACAGAAATATTTAAGAAAAATATATTTTAAAAATGTTTTATCAAACATGTACCTTTTAGTTTTACATTTTTGTCCAATGTAGGCTAATGCTTGTTGTTGTGTAAACACTTTTAAGTTATGACAATCCATAATACATGGTGCCATTTTCTTTAAAATATTGTCATCTGTACCTATTAGTTGTATGATTTCTTGATCACTGCATATTCCCATGGCTTTGAATGCTATGGCAATTGGTATATCCTTAAACATACATTGTTAATATTGTATGACAAGTTTGGTAGAAAGTAACTGTAAAAAGTATGTTGATTTATGAAACTATTTTTAGTTTGTTATTATATTATAAAAAGTTGTGAAAGCACCACATTTCAGTTCCCTATTTTAGGCAAGGTGCTCAATGTTTTCCTTGGTCATATTAAAAACTTTAAAAATATTTAGCTCAAAGCCATCAAAAGTATTATTAAGGACATACTTCAGATAATGCATTATGCCTGAGTACATATTTGCCATTTTTCACGATAACATTTGTTCGTGTTTTCTTCTCATGAGTAGAACTTGTAACTTGACACTGGATAGCACCTTTAAATTCATCTACAATCATTCTATTCCGTGACAATTGTTCTTGTATTAAAATCACTTTTTCTTGACCTTAAAATTAAACACATAAAGAAATTTAAATCCTGATTATATATGTTTTTCTGTTTTTTGAGAATTTAAAATAAGATATTTTGGTTATTTGCTTGGAATGGCTTACCTCTAATAATAAAATAACCACCAGGATCATGAGGACATTCATTTAGTTGAGAGAGTTCATAATCAGACTTGTTAGTTAACACACAATTTGATGATCTCAACATCAAGGGCATCCTGAAATATTGCTTAAGATATCAAACCTTACAAAAACACATTTTTGTTATGAAAATAATCTGATATTAAGTAACTTCTTTACTTTTCAAAGAACTAAAATTTCTATATATAATTATAAATAAAATATAATTATAATTAAAATATAAATACCTTCCAATTAGTTGTTTATTTTTAATAACCCGCTGATTGCCTCTTATGTATTCAATGTCAACAGTTATAGGTGCTGAGTAAGTCAAATCTCTAAGCCGACATTCATGAGGAGTAGTAGCCTTTGTAACATTAAAACCTTCTTCTAAGTCAGGAGTTCCGACATAAGCATTCAAATATTTAAGGTAAAATAATGGGTCTGATTCACAAAAAATTTTTTCATTAGCTTGAACAATTTTTTTGATTTCTACATTTATAAAATAATTGAAAGAATCAATATGTTGTCTAACTAAACCTTTTACTTGAAGAAATGAAGGCACTAATTTCCATTTATCCTAAAACAAAAATAATATTAGATGACTAGACTAGATTTTAGTTGTTGATTAATGAATTAGGGAACAAAAATATAACAAATATTAAACCGTAGTTTTTGTTATTAATATTTTATTTTTTTAATTGATAATTTCTAGAGAATAACACTAACCTCTAAACATTTTACTGGCTCACGTAATGATTTCGCATTGTCCCACTCTTTATGATTTACGAATTCACCCATTCTTATCTCATGAACTATACTGTATTTGAATATTCTCTTCTTTGATTCATGTCAATAAAAAAAACTAACATTTTTATCTTGTACTACTATTTTTATCATATCATTATCACTCGTGTGTTGATTGATTTTTAACTTAATGTTTACTATAATAATAATTCTAAAAGTTTTGATTGAATCTGTTATATTTGCATAGATTGTCATTGCCATTTTTTAAATTATTTGTTGTAGCTTAGCTACAAGCTTTTTAGTCATATCCTTTTACAAAATTTATTTCTATTTAAATTACTAGGTACAACTTTTTTTTACTGAATTTAATATAAAATTAATTAAGTCCATAAAATACCGGAGATTTCTAGGCATTCAAAATGTCATTGTCATCTGAAAGAAGTGTTTTCCTAAAAAAATATAATTAATTACTAATTACCTAAATAAATATGCGATTGTGAAATTGTAAAATTTCACTAACGCGTATCGCCGAATTTTAGTTAAATTACTTCATGTGCCCAACGAAGGTAGTTTTCAGTTGGCTAGTAATCAGTACTAGCCTAAATTTAATCCTAGTTTCATGTAAACAGAACTAGCATGTTCCAAGCCAGGATAGTACTAGGTTAAGGTCGCTTAAGTGGCGTAAAAAGCTGGCAACACAACCAATGCAAGGACTGTGACGTGTTTGTACATGTGCGATGGTGTTTTCTTACCATATAGAAGACCCACCTTTGTTCGCTATACTATAAAAAAATCCTAGTTTGAAAAACTATCCTCGTGTACCCCGGGGGTAAAAGCCAGTAGAAATACTATAATTAAAGATCTTTATTCTTACTAGATTTATACTTCACCAAAACTTCACTTCTTTTTGCCTAGCAGCGGAGATACTATAACAATGAAGCTGAGTACCGAATACTGATTGTACTTAAAATAACGTTAAAACTAACGATGTTTTAATACTTACTTTTTAAGGTTTTACCAACAAAATAAATCATTGTATAATGAAGACAATGTAATATGAGATTATCGACTATGGTAGAATTATATTAATACAGGAGAATACACGCAGTTTTGAGATTAAAAATGTAATTTTTTCTTTGTCTCAATAGCTACCATAATTCTGTTAAATCCAGCGATTCTTGGTTTATATATATCGTTATAAATATTTAACTGCTGCGGTCACGATTTGTGATCACAGGCCCCGAGGAATCCCGACGAGTCCGTGCCGTTAGCTTGTTTGGCCTTGTGGTCGGTATGTGGTTGGGTGCTGCTCGCAGTCATGGCCCACCGAGTGAAACTCCCGGATAATTCTGGAGAAACCCAGTGGAGTGGTCAGTGGAGGAAGCTGCAGCTCTTGTCTTCGGGATCGTTGTATGTGGTTGTGACCGAGAATTATTCTCACGCGGCGGCAATAACAAAGTAGTAGGATCGTCAAGTTCAGGAATGGGAAGGCGATGACGCCGCTACTTTGATGGCCTATAGTAACTTGGCATAATGCGATGAAGGTGCGGGCATAGGGAGGAGTCGCCCTCTCGAACATCATCGTTGCGGGTCGGGTAATGAACTCGTCAACGCTCTCTATCCGCAGGTCCTGCGGTTGGCGGCGTTCCTCATGTAGCGCGGAGCTTTCACAATGCGTCGGAGCTTTTGCCTCTGGACGACGCGCAGCTTTCAGCGGTATATCACCTTGCAGAGCGCAAACCACGCTGGCGCCGCGTGGATGAGGTAAGGGCGCACGTATGTATTATAGAGAGACATCTTCATGCGCAGCGTTAGATATTTAACTGCTGTTAAAGAAATTATAAATTGACATTTGTGAATATGACAAAATGATTGCTAAACTTTCATTCTTGAAAGTTGAAACTTGCTGTCAATCAGTATTTCACTCAAAATTACATAAATTCACAATAGAATATTGATTATGGACAAAGCTATGCGGTGTATATGTTATTAAGTGTTTAATTATATTAATGTAGTATAATATTATGTTAAAAATTGTTTAAAATGGTGTACGAAACTATACCTAGAACTGTACGGATTATTTTACTTGGTGAACCGGGAGTCGGTAAAACATCATTAATTCTTTCCCTGGTAACTGAAGAATTTACAGAACATGTACCTCCCAAAGCAGAAGAGATCACAATACCAGCTGATGTTACACCTGAACAAGTACCTACAAACATTGTGGATGTTTGTTGTATGTATCATACTTACTTTTTACATAGACATTCTCTCCAATTTCGTACTTAGACACCTATATAAAATAATTATAAATTTTCAGTAAATGAGCAAACCCTAGAGCAAGTTGCAGAAGAAATTGAAAAAGCCCATGTCATTTGTATAGTATTCTCTGTAGATAAACAAGAGACATTGGATAAAATTGCTTCATATTGGTTACCATTTGTTAGGGATAATTGTCCAGAAGATTACCGCAAACCAGTTATTTTAGTGGGAAATAAAATTGATTTAATTGATTATTCTATCATAGATGTAAGTATTTTAAAATGTCTACTCTCATATGGACAAGTACTATAATATAATATTATAAGTTACTGTTAATAAATCTAGGATCTATTTTTTAAAGAATATTTGGGACATAGCAGAGGAATATCCAGAAGTTGATAGATGTATTGAATGTTCTGCTAAGACTCTAACAAATGTCTCAGAAATGTTTTATAATGCACAAAAAGCTGTATTGCATCCTATCCATCCTATTTATTCCATTGAGGAACAAGAAGTAAGAATTTTACTTATAAGAGAAGTAAATTAAATTTGATAATAAGAGAATTAAATTAAACTAAATATATTTTGCTAGCTTTTACCATTTTAATAAATGTAATTACATATTTTAGTTAGGCTTGATGTTTTTTATTTAAAAAAATAATATCTTTTATTTTTTTTAAAATTATTCAGTTAACTGAAAGGTGCAAAAAGGCATTGTCAAGAATATTTAAAATATGTGATTTGGATGGTGATGGAGTCCTAGATGATTATGAAATAACATTATTTCAGAAGAAATGTTTTGATACTCCTTTACAGTTACAGGTATTTGTAATTAAATTAATTATTAAAATGTTAAGTGATTATTAAATTTTAAGTTTCTTGCTTGTACTAGTATGAAGTGGTTGAAAGGAATTTGTAATATAAGAAATTATATTATTTCAGGTTTTAGATGAAGTAAAATCTGTTATTGCACAAAATATAGCTGGAGGAATAGAAAATGAATGCATCACAATAAAAGGGTTTATATTTTTACATTGTCTTTTCATACAAAGAGGCAGAAATGAAACTACATGGACTGTTCTTCGAAAGTTTGGTTATGATGAAAATTTAGAATTGTCACAAAATTATTTATATCCTAAGTAAGATGAACTTTCATATCAATATTGTTAACTATTTAAAAATATTAACCATCTGAGATATATATGTAAAGATAAATGCACAGTAAAACACTTATCCCATGTGAGCCTGCTAAAATAATGAAAAATCTATAAAATGTAATTTTTTTCAAATAACTGATACTTATATAAATATAAATAATAAAACAAAGAAAGTCGCATTTCAGCATCAAAGTCCCTGCAGGTTGCACTTCAGAACTCTCCTATAAAGGCCAGCAATTTCTGACTCAAACCTTCGAAAAGTATGACCAAGACAAAGATGGAATGTTAAACCCAACAGAATTAAAAAATGTATTCTCATGCTGTCCAAGGATACCTTGGCATAACTTAAGGTATACTGTACCTACTAATGAAAAGGTATTCAACATTTTTAACAAAATATAAAAATACTATGAAAATATTTAGTGTACTAATATAAATAATATTGAATATTCATTTTACTGTAATTAAACATTTATTGATTTTTTCAGGGTTTTTTGACTTTACAAGGCTGGATGTGCCGTTGGACATTGATGACTCTTCTCGATTTGCAAAATACAAGTGCCTATTTAGCATACTTGGGATACAATTTTCTAGAAAATGATACGCAGAAATCAGCTTTTCACAGTAAGCATTAATTGTAATAAAAAAAGTATCCCATCCCATTATAAGTCAACTGTTTGAAATATTAATTGAACCATCCTCTTGTTAGTTCCTTCATTTCAAATGAGAATATCAGACTTTCACCATTGTTTGTTCTTTGCAGTTACTCGTGAGAAAAAAATAGATATAGCTAAAAAGCAATCAAGTCGTAATGTGTACCAATGTCATATAATAGGACCTCGTGGTTGCGGAAAAACATCGATATGTAGAAGTTTTCTAGGCATAGCACATAAGGTGAGAGATTTTATTTATATATTTTTTTCTTTTTACCTAATCTTTATAATAATATACCTGTTGGAGAACCATCCTGAAATATATGCTAACGCAAAAATTGCTCACAGAATGCTCCGCGTGAAATGGTAGTTGTACTTGAAATGGTAATTCTACTAGGTTTCGCTGAGTGAGGATATCGGAGGCCCTTGAAAAAAATATTGCTTAAGCGGCGTAAAAAGCCGGAAACATAACCAATGTGCGGTATTTCATGGGAGGTGGTGTTATGTTATCGTAAAGGAGACCCACCTGCTCCGTTGTCCGCTATACCATAAAAAATAATAATAACAAAAGGCATACATAATACATGTTACGAAACCTTCAAGTATATTCATTCAATGGTTAAAAAATTCATAAATTGTATTATCCAAAATCTACCGGGTCTTATTACAAAATTATAATTTTTTAAATGGGAAATTTAGCAAATGGGTAAGAGAGTCACTTAGGATAAGCGGTCCTACAACCATGGCATAGCCGTAGGCCGCTGGTGCGTTGCCGGCCTTTAAGTGATAGGTACGCTCTTTTTTTAATGTCTCTAAGTCGTGTGCTTAATTTTGTCGATTTGATTTTTATCTCTTACATCATCAATTTTTGGTAAAAGGATTAAATTTTCACGTCTAGAAACTTAAAGCGCATACAAACGAGCGTGGCGATGGCCACAGTAGCGATGGTACCTGCATCAACACTGTCCTAGTTTACGGACAGGAAAAATATCTGGTCCTGCGGGAAATTGCCATCACTCGAGTTTCGGACCCGTTGCAGCCACATGAGGTGAATTGTGACGTTGCGTGCCTGGTATATGATGTCACCGTCACCAGGTCATTTGAATACATTGCTAGGATATATATAGTGAGTATGACATTCTATTTCGTTCGTCCTTTCGTGGAAACGGTTTAAAGAAAATATGTACATATTTTCAAATTGTATTATGTTTTACCGTCATAGTTAGCTAGTAGTCTTGTTAAAGTTTGATATTACAAAATAATATTTAAAACAATGATTCCATTGTAGCCAAGAGACGGTGATAACATTATAAAAATGTATACTAATTAATTTTCAAGGCGGTCCGTGAATTACTCGTTATACTCGTATACGGAGCTATGTAAATTTACCTCGAGGTTCTTTTTTAAAATATTTATGTACTATTGAGAACGACTAGGTGGATGAAATGGTAGTTATTTTAAAAAAATTTTGTCTCAGAAATACTTTGCGGAGAGTCATATCCCAGTTTTAATAGTTGGAACAAAGGGTGATGGCTTGGTGACGAGGCAAGAGTATATTCTTCAACCTGAAGTATTCTGTACAAAATATCAACTACTGCCTCCGCAAATATTTAACATTAAGGAGAACAAACACGATGTTCTTGTCAAATTGGCAACAATGGCTGCATTTCCGTAAGTATATTTCTCAAAATGATTTTAAAATTGATTTATCTCTGATATTATGAAGTTTACGTGGTGAGCATGATTTCGAAAACATGTTTCGCTTTAGATAAGTAAACTGCCATGATAACCACGCTAAATTATCAATTAAAACATTTGACTGTAATACAATGCATTTTTTATACTATCTAGAATTACTTTAAATAATTTTTTATTTATATTGTATTATTAACTTAATTTTTTAATATTGTTACTATTTTATTTAATTCTTGATCAGTCAATTTCAAGCTGCTTGGATTTTATTCAGCAAACGAAGGTAATAACATTTATAAACTCTCGTTATTTTGTAGTATTGTAATTTATAACAATAAAAATCGATCGGTTTGGTAACGTTGTATATTTCATTGAAAGCTTTAATATGAATATTTAATACGATCTAATAAATTTAATTGTATCATTTATAAAAGTTTGTAAATAATGAGAGTGTATGTAAACGATGTTTCAGACACCTGAAACACTTTGCAAGTTTCGCCGGCGACAATAGCTCATGGTGGAAGGCAGGAATCGGAGTGGCGGCGGCAACGATCGTCGGTCTAGTACTCATCAAGATTTTAAACTTCCAGAGAGAGTAGACAGAATAAATGACGCTTGTTTAGATGCATTACACTGTATATTATAACAAATTAGTAATACAATCACCAAAGAAGCTTGCTACATTGTTTGAGATGTAAATAAAAGTTCAACTTTCTTTTGGTGGAATTCAAATTTATTAGAACAACGACACTACAATTACCTTAGAATCTATTTCCTATGTTATGTAATGCATAATTACGATTTCTAAATTACTGGAAACCAAATTTTTACACTTTATTAGAGTTAAAATCAATTGGTTTTTAATTATTCCAATGGATCTAAGGTTTTCTCTAAATTATTATCAGCTAAGGTTCTCATTTTCATTAAATTAATTTTTACGAGTTTACACTTATGTAGTAAAAACAAAAGCATTAAGCTAATGGTTCTAATATATAAATACACTTAAGTTCCCATGTATTTAATTAACATATGTCTAAGAAAGATAATTTTAATTAATACGGCCGTTGTCTATCCCTTCCACTGAAACAAACAAAAATTTTTGTTAATACTATCTTATTTTAAGACTAATACCAGCTTTCCAAGTAGTAGTTTATAATATATAAATATTTTTTTAAGTGACAGTGGCTAAATAAATTATTTTATAATATAAATAAAAAAAACAATGTAAACTCTATATAACGACACTGAAGGGACTGCATTGTGTGGCATCAGAATAGAAGAACAAAGAACGTATTTGAACGCTATTGCGTATAGTATTTTATTTTTCTCTGGCGTCTTGCTGCAACAGTAATTTTGTTGTATTTTTTTAATTTGAAAACATAAAAAATTTATCACAAAGTTCGGTATGCCTGAAGTCAACAATTGAGTTTGTTGCTGGCTAGGATAATAAAGCGACAAAAGAACATACACATCTGAGCCAATTTTTACTAATTTTGGCAAATCAAAAGGTCGTTATTGAGAAAGGGTATAATTATATGTAGTGTGTAGCAGCAGCGTCTTCTGCTTTATGGTTTAACCAGTACGTTGCTGCTACAGTGCTCTTCTTGAACGGGCTTTCTCAACAGTCTACCACGAGTCCTTGTGTTAGACGCGCAGGCTATATGCTGGCTTCAGGCGGACGATAGATACTGTGATGATCTTCCCACGCACCTCTATCTTGAAGAACTTTCCCTGTCGCTCGACAATTTGCATTTACGCTAAAGCAAGACCGATTCCACCTCACCGGTACGAAGATGTCAAAAATGAATTCGAAGAAAAGCTAACCAACGAAAGTCAATTGATTTCGATGCTTTAGGGAGTTTGTCGTTAAATCAAGGGACAAGGGACGTTACATGAAGTTTACACTGGATCTGCAGAATATTGTGACATTATAAGTGATGAAAGTGAAAACTTACCCTCCGTCTCCCCTCATCGCACCACCGCTGGATCCGCGATCCCCTCCACCTCCGCGGCGATCACCAGAGCGGTCTCCGCCACGGTCCGGTCTTCCGCCCCAGCCTCCGCCGCCTCCCCGACCGCCACCTCCTCTTCCACTGAGGGCCCGCCCACCACCGCGACCGCCACCACCTGGAGAACTTCCTTCTCCACCACCTCCAGGCTTCTCTTCGTTGCATCTATTGCAAGACTTCCTCCAAGAGAAGTTGGTGTTTCCACAGCTGGGGTTCGGACACCGCCAGTCTCCTTCCCGGTTACCCGAGGGAGGGCCTCCACCGCCACCACCTCCCCCGCCTCCACGCCCTCCGCGGGGCGCTCCACCCCCGCCGCCTCCGCCTCGTCCTCCGCGGAAACCTCCGCCACCCCCGCCTTTTCCTCCACCCCACGTATTCTGTCTTTGTGCAAGTGAGACTTTTATAGTAGAACCATTAAAATCCTTTCCGTCGAACCATTGGATGGCCGACGAGGCAGCGTTGGAATCTTCGTAAGTCACTGTTGCTTCCCCTTTCGGTTGGCCCGTCGATTTATCTTTGTACATCCATACTTTAGGTCTTTGAGTTTTCTTGTCCATCTGAAATTGTTTACCTAATACGTAAATATCTTAGTAGGTGAACTCAATTGTTTCACATACTTCGAAATTCCTACGTACCTTTATAATACCGATGGCTCCAAAATGCTGGCATAACTCATCTTCTGTAGTAGAAGGATTCATGCCTTGAATGAATACAGTATCTTCTTGAGTGACCATGTCGCCTCTGTCCCCTCCACCTCTGTCACCCCCAAATCCACCGCCGCCTCCTATAAAATACACAATATTAATTCTATGTTGCAGTTTACAATAAATTAGACCTAGCTTTACTAATAACTTGTAATTTATTTATTAATCAAACACTCTTGATATAACTTCTCCAAATATTTTAGACAATGTTGATAAGCGATATACAACCTTTTTATAATGAAAAATTTACCGCAAGACCTACAAGTTACCAAAAAATATAGGTACGCACTATATATGTATAATATGAAGATCAGGGCTGCCAAAAGTAAAAGATGAAACGCGTTCGTTTTCTGGCCCTAATGCATACAATAGTAACAAAATTCACAACCCAATTTCAATAGCCATTCAATGCTTTATAATAGAGTAAGTTTACCAGGACTCTTATGTTTATGTCAATTACTACTATTCAGTAATATAACACTTGAGATACAGGAACTAGATATATTTCCTGTTGCGAGTATATATTATACACAACAATTTTCTTACACATCTCAGTAAAAAAATAATTTCCGTACATAATATTGGATATAACATCACGTAATATTACTTCAATATTTATTTTTGCTGATACACCTGTACTCCAAAAGATTGGATTGCGCCTGTGAAATCCAAAATAAAATATTGAACACAATGTCTTCAGGTTTCATCTGTTTTCTTATTCTTTACCTGACTTCACTTAACCGTTAACATGCTCAAGAATTGATTGTACAATGTTATTTTTCTAAATAGTGTATCGATTGAGGTGAAAAACTATGAGATTTATCAATGACGAAACAAATTCGTTATGTAAATTAAATTCGGTTCAATCATATTTATAAGCATTTCACAAAACTTGTGTATTAAGTTTATATGAAAACAAGCCATAATATTGTGTAACATGTGTAAAACTAATAGCCTAATATGCCGTATCTTCCAATCCATAAATAGTACAAAAGTGTACGATGCGAGAAGATAAATGTCATGCAAAACAAAATGGTTTTACATTTTTGTCGACTGTAGAAACTGTATTGTACGTGTTCTGGAAGCAGATTATTTTAATTGTGTAACACTTAAAAGTAGAACGTTAAATCATGCCGCAAATTAGATTCCCACTATGTAGAGAGACGTAAAATTTGGCAGCCCTAAGATATACGAGAAAAAATATAACAATAGCACCACTCGTTAGTCACGAGGAGCTTTACCTTTGTTAAAACCACCCCCCCTGCCGCCGCCACTATAACAATAAAAACACCGTTTAGATCACACTGGCAGGCTGGGGGCACACAGTATGAAGCACGTTGACTGACACCTAAGGTCATACATAAATGACCTTAATCCAATATGAGGGTCCTTTTCGTTACCATTAATACCTTGAACATCTTAAATATTTTGATGGCAATAACAATGTACAGGATTTGAAACACACATGCATTTTTGTATCCTCTTGAAAAAGTGTATGTAATATTTTGCATGTGAGAAAATGATGTTGGAACAAAACAATATCAGCAAAGATTGTGTTGATAATATGTATTTCCTTTCAACTGGATTAATTTGAGAAAACACCTTTTCAAGATTTGACACCAATTCCTATCTCTTGAATTTTCAAAAAAATGTTTTGCAAAAATATAGGTACACCCAAAAGGCATAGAAAATGTCTGTTAAATGTTTCGGTTATATTGTTTACTTACTTTTTGTGTCTTTGTATTTTTTAAAAACAATTCACATATGAATTCAAAAATTCATTAAAATCAAAACAAAATAGAATACATATTAATTTTAAGATAGAGTACACTGATATTTGTATTATGTATAATAAATAGTAGTTATTTTGCCTTTAATAATTTAATTTAAATTTGTTAATATTGAGGAAATTAATAGCATCTTGAGATTGTTTGAATGTTGTGTTTTAGTTAATAACTTATCAATCCTTTAAAAGTTAAAGCAATAGAGAAATAAATAGCTACCATAAAAATATCCAGTAACTTGCTTATCAAAATGTTCACTTCCAGCCTGTATACACTTATTTACATAAAGAAAATACCTGATACAGTTTTTCCAACCTTCATTGGGTGAAACATTATAAACACATAACATAAACATTAACATAAATGTATCCTGTAACATTTATAATATAACCAATTCACTTCATTTTGTAAATATATGTCACTTAAGTTTCACCATAGTATGATAGACCCTGTATAGTGACTTATGATAAAATATACTTTTGATATTATCAATATTTATATCCCAACTATTACCTAGATGTTTAAACTAACCACATATCCAAAAATATCATTAAAATATGAGATTATTCAGCTTTTAGCACATCAATCCCAGTAAAGTCAAAGTCAATTTTTTAAGGTAATATTGTTAGTAAGTAATTGTTTATTTAAACTGTTTCTTTATTAAACAACAGTTTTAAGAGTTGTAAGTATTAAATGTCTAATGTAAGAATTGCAAAAGGCTGTGCTTACCCATAGCCACCGTCTCTATTTCCACCATCCCTATTATAATTGGACCGGTCACCTCCCCCGCCATAGCTACCACGATCACCTCCTCTATCTCCACCACCGTAGTTGGATCCTCCACTGCGATCGTTTCCGCCATAACCACTGCCCCCGCGGTCGCTATTGCCATAATTGTTGCTGCCACGGTCATTATTTCCAAAATTTCCTCCTCTATCACTACTTCCGTAACTATTTCCCCCCCGTTCATTGCTCATGTTGAAATTATTACTGCCGTTACGATCAAAGCCGCTGTTACTGTTGTAATTTGAGCCATAGTTTTGGCCGTAACTGTCTTGATTTCCATAACTTCCACTACTGCCCCCTGCAACATCAAAAATGATATTAAATTAACTACTATGTATTTGCTAATTTTATTTATTTTAATAATTAAATACCCACCTCCTCCTGAGGTTGACTGATTCCAAGGCTGATTAGTGTTTTGACCGCCGTAACCAGTCTGACTGTAATTACTAGGTGGTGGTTGACCTGCATTAAAACTGCTATCACCACTACCTAGTGAAGGAGGTGGCAACGAATATTGACCACCATATGAACCACTATTGTATTCTGAGGACGCGTAAGCTACAATTGTGAAAACACGTTTTATTGAAACCTAAATAAAATCAACCAAGCATGCGTAGTTATTATTATACTTACGGTCGCCCATGATTTATAAATAACTAAAACTTTCTTACAATTACTTTGAGCTCATCTAACACAAAGGTTTTAACTATTTATTTCAACAAAATAAAACAATACATCTACCGGGCAGAGAACACAAGGCGCAAGGAAACACCAATAAATATGGCGAGCGGAAATGCTCAACTTTTTAAAAAGGTTTTATAAATCTGGATACTGGCTTTTTTGAGACAGTTTGCAATTTTTTCTCCAAGTTAAAAATGCTTTTGTTGTTATTTTTTATAGAGTCTGGAGCATATCACAGTTTATCTCTTTTTCGAAAATTATATCAAGTTCTTTAAAAGTGCTTTTAGCCAAATAGTTAATCATTAAACCTTAATAGAAAAATTCATGACGCGCTCTTTATTGATGGCGCCAAAATTCCGGAAACGTTATAGGGACGCGTTTACTACATTTTTATTAATTAATTGTAGCTTGGCTACAAGGCTTTACTACAATATATTAAAAATTGCCATATATGTACTTATTAATTAATAAGTGGTATATAATGAAGATACTGTATAGTTGTAAAATAACGTCCTTGTTTATATTTTGAGACTCACGAAATATTTATGCATTTTAAAACTGTGCTTAAAAATTATTTTAATAGTTCATAACGTCACGTCTCTTCAAGAATCTAGTTTTATAATGTTAACGTATCATATAAAAGTATGCAGATATGACTATATAGGAATATAATAAAATGAAAAATAAGATAGATGGAATGTTATCCAGTTATTTCTCTAGTTTAATATTTTTATTGTTAAAATTAAGAATTTATTTTAGCCAGAGCACTTAGAAAGTAATATTATATTACATATACCACATTATCCCAGTTTTTGCACACGCGCAATCTCAACCTAAATTACGTTCTTGTACAACATCTGCCACATGTAGATGCGTAGTATATGTATCTTCATGTCGAGACCAAGTGTCTGGATTCGAACTCCATGAAAAGATACTTGAGAAGGCATAAGAGGCTGATCACCTATCGCTGCTGAAGTATGTTTCCTATGTAATACTACAAGATTATGATTTAAACATATAGATCAAAAAATTACTTTTTAATCCATTCAGATTAGTATCTCACAATTTTCCACAACCCTGATTGAAAAACTAGGTATATATCTTACAAATCTTTTTTTTAGTGGAAATGACTTAATTAAGTGATAACATTATCATTTCTAAGAAATAATGAAAAAGCAGTATGATTATTTATTAATTCAGTTCCTTTCTAAAAATTACTAAAAAGCACTTTATGAAATGTTGATATATCAGGTTCCACATTTGAATTGCTGCTAACTAGTGTGGGTTTTAAGTTGCTCCTAAAACAAATAAAATCATGTTATTAAAAGCTTTGTGGTTAGTTCTTGCTTGCCTTGGTGCTTAGTAAAATTAATTTAAGTAAAGAAAAACAATATTCTGATGGATTAATAATTTAAAGCATAAATCATACTTGGCCAGGTTAGAGGTAGTACGGGGGGCAACAAGAAGGCAATTCATTGGTTGTCCATCAAGCTGTCTGTTATGATACAACTCAACTGCTTTTTTTGCATCTTCTACAGTCTTATAAATTACTTCGGCTGTACCCGGTCTGACTAAACGGGAGTCTAGCATACCTCCAACATCCCCAAACAGCTCCTTAAAACCAAGAAATATAATATAGAGAATTATCCTCAAACATTTTTTGATTGTAATATAGTATCAAGTATTGAATAATATTGAAATGAAAATACTTTGATTTACCTTAATATCAGCTCCTGTCACTGTGTCACGTAAATTGCTGATGATAATACGAAACTCTAGTGGCTTTTCAATTTCCTGCTCTTTCCTGTTCAATTTTAAAGAAGCCATGGCACGATTTTTAAGTATAGATGGTGGTCTTGGTGGGCTCTTTTCTTTTGTATGTATAGCCATTCTGTGGCATAAAAGTTTTATTATAATACTATAAGTATAGATAAGTAAAAGTATAAGAAACAAAAATTTAAGTGTTAATTTAAGTGTTATAAAAATGTTACCACCAGTATAATTTTATATATAACACACAATGGATAGCGTGTAATCTTAACATCCTTTAACTATTATACTATATTAAAAGCTAACTTAATGTTTTATTCAAGTGATTTTAATTTTTTACCTTTGACTATCATTGTTGTGTGTCACAATTTTCAACTGTAAACTTGCTTTTCTATTAGCTAATATTGCCTTAGTAGGTCCATATTCTTCACCCATAGGATCATCAATAATTTCAAGATCATTTTCAATAGTTCGAACTATAGGCTTCAATGATTGTTTAACTAGAGAACATAGTTAAAGGAAAGTTAGGATAATGTATTTCCATTTTAACTCTATTTAATAAATATCAAAATTAACTAACCATGTTGTTTTGACACAACAAATCTTTCATCCATAAATTGTTTATTGTTATTAGGTATTGATCTAGATACTGCTCTTTTTTGTAGTGGTTGGGAAACAACTAATCTTGATGGGTCTGAAAAGACTATAATTTTTTTAATCAATTAAATAGGAAAAATGGTAAAAATTACTATAATAAAGAATAAAAGTGTATAATTACTTACTTCTATCTCTCTTCACATTACTCAACAATCTTTTGTCATTTCTTTCAAATTGATGAGAAGCTACGAAATGTGTCTGTCAAGCCATAAAACAAGAGTATTAGTTAATACTGAAAGTCTATCAAGTTATTATACAAAATTTGATTTTTTTTAAATTTCTCATCGAATAATTTTACCAAATTTTTTCGTAAATTTTGCAACCTCAATCGTGCATCCTTCTGTTTAGAAAGTTGTATTAGTTTTTCCCTCGCATCTGTTATTTGAAGTCTTTTTTTAGAAACAATTTTGTTCCTAGCATCTAAAGCCGCTGGTTTTCTTGCCGTTGGGAATCTTTGTGAAACAGATTGTCTGAAAAATAATATCGTTTAAGCAATAACAATAGCGTGAAAATATTTCACACAATTGAAAACATAATTATATTTTGCACACTTATTTTTTTCACGTTTCTTTTTCTGAATAATATCATCTAAACTCATTTCAGCATAGGACGCCATCAAACAAATCTATATTCTTGCAACGTTAAAATAAAATAATTGACAAAGTATTTTTTTAAATTTGCTTTAGTATTTCAGTAATACAGAGTTTTCTACAGACAAAATTTAATTTTAGATTGACAAGCGTATTTTTTTGTAATGGCTATTCGCTGTTGGTTAGAATGGCCTTTTCAACGAGCTAGCGGGCTCGTCGATAATTGTCTGTCGTTTTATAACCTATCACCCCCCTAATCTCCAAATTAATGGAAACTATTATCAATTGTATCTGGAGGGTCATTAGCTGATTAGTGAATATCTGTACGGTTTTCGCCGTGGTCGCTCAGCTGGCGATGAATTAACCAGAATGGTTCACCTAACTCATAGGTGGGCTGAGGCAATTGATTCTAAGGGGAAGGCATTCGCTGTTAGTCAGAGACATAGCGAAGGCCTTCGATCGTGTTTGGCACAAAGCACTACTAGTTAAACTTCCATCGTTCCTGAGAAATTCTGCAATTGGATTTCTGGCTTTCTAACAGATTAGAGTATTAAGGTCGTTATCGACGAGCATGTTCCGATCTTCAGTCTGTGAATGCTAGAGACCCGCAAGGCTGCATACTATCTTCAACACGGTTCGTTCTGCATATCAATGATCTGCTATATTATTATATATCAATATGCTGATATTATATATCAATTTGCGTTACTATACTAACCATTGTACTGGAGATGCATCTTATATGGGCTTGCTTCAATCACTTAATATAAACTCCTTATGAGAAATCTGAAAAGATTTTAAATTGTAATTGCCCTATGTCTTGTCAGATAATATCCTCACCAAAATCACTAAAACTATCAATAATCAAGTACTTATACAGTGGATTCAACAACTTCTGCTGCTTTAGCATTATTAGAAATTATTGAAAATGAAAAAAGCGTGATAGTTTACGAAATGTTTACATTTATATAGGTGTAAATATGTATATATACATATATGTACTACACGTAGAGATTTTATTATTACAATTAAATACTTGATTAATTCGCTTTTTTATAGGCCTTATTTTGTTACAATAAAATAATTTGGAAATATTTAGCTACTTCTAGCAGATTTTTCAATTAGTTTCTTTTCCAAATAGGGATCCATTGCATCAAGATATAAGGACATTTTTACTCCTAGACGGCAACACTGCCTAGTTGTATAGTCAATAGTCTATTGTAATAATCAAATCCTGTGGATTAGATTTGTGAAAAATTAATTTAGCTTTCATTTAAAACCAAATTAAGTACTTAAAATTATTATTAAAATGCTAAGTTGACATATATGCACTTTGGTAACATTGTGTTGATTAAACGCAAAAATTTGGAAGGAAATTGTTATTACATGGTAAACAATTTAATATGTCATAAAACCTCAGGAAAATATATAGTACATAGTTTTAATATTCATACGTATAAGTAAAGTTATAGTTTCTCTATAAAAAAAATATTTACCTTAGTTCTAACAATCATAATAATTTATATGTATTATTTGTGGCTCTAATTTTTATGTTATTAGTAATTCCAATGTTTTCATATTAAAAAAGAAAGAACTTTACCATTTCCTGAAAAAATAATTTTTAATATGGTATGAATAATACTCATAATCTAAAGTATTATAGAGCACTATGGACTTTGATAAAGAAGATGGAGAAATGAGTGGTAATGACATGGACATTGAGGTAGCAGAGAAAAAACCTTCAATTGCTTTAGAAGAATGTACTTTGGTAAAATTATATAATCTTTTGTAAACATTGTTGTTACCCAGAGAACTTTATATATAATCATATTTCTATTTTACAGCTTTATAAGGCTGATAAAACAGGACCTATAGTGAAACAGTTGAACAAAATAGATGCCTTAAAATTTGAAGAGAGGGCGAAGCGCTTTGGACTAAATTTTAGTGGAAACAGAATTGTCACTCAAAAGCAAATTGATGACTTATATGCTCATATTGGCATCGATGAAAATGAAAGACACTTCAGACTAGATACTTTACATTTAACTGGAATCGATGGCCTCACAACAAAAGATGTTTTTGAGTACTTAGAAGATTATAAACCTGTATCTTTGGAAAGGGTTAATAGTACTTCTTGTAAGTTTTATTTAATAGATCACCAATTCCTATTTTGTTTTGATATTTTTATAAAAATGTTCTTTTGTTTTGTTACAGGTAATGTTGTATGCCAGGATCATATTGCAGCTTCATTAGCTTTACTTGTTCATTCTCATGAAATAAATGATATTGATTTAAACAAAATGTTGTCAGAAAGATCTCCTTATCATTGGAGAGAAGGAATACCACATCCTAAAAGAGATGTAATTTTAATGAGATTTGCAACAAATGCTGATAAGATAAGAAAAAGAAATCATGATTCAGATCATATCAAACAAACACCTCATACTGATTTAAATGATAAAAATCCATGGGGTGACCTTTGCATGTCATGGGGGGTGTTTGATCATCAAGAAATATTTCAACGAAAGGTACCACAGAAATATAGTTGTGAAGATGATGATGATATTAAGCAACACAGAAAAATTATTAAACCAAGGAATAAAAATCTAGCTATGAGACTAGGGAATAGAACTCAAATTCAACAGTCTAATGAATCCAGTGATTCAGATGGAGAATGGAATATAAAGCCAAAAGTACCTAGAATGAGAATGAGAGCTGATGATGAAGAATGTAAAATAAAAAAAATTATGCTTTCAGATACAAGCAAATCAAGCGACAAAGAGGAATATGCACCATTGTCCATTGAGGTGCTCAATTCTAAAAGTTCTACAACGACCTCTTCATCTAAAATTCTTTCACAGAAATTCAAGAAAACTAATATTAACTCGAGCCAAAATATACAATCTCGACTGGGTATTAAAGTTGTTCCTAGTATGTATCAATCAAATAGTGAAAGTTCTGACTCAGACTATAATAGTTTTAATACAATGAGTAGAGTACATAGAGTTGACAGTCATAATAAGTCAACTAAAACAGTTTGGTCTCGACTAGATAGAAAATCTGAACAGTCAAGTAACAGCACTGATTTACGACAAATCATTAAAACAAAGAAACATAGTAAATCAGATGATTTAAGAGAACGCCTTGGGAAGCCAAAATCAAATTTGAGAATTGAGATTGATAATAACTATGCTAAATAAATTTATTTAACTTATGAATTCTATCTTTTTTACAAAAGAACAAATTATCAAATAAGAAAACATTAAAAAAAAGGTTGTAATGACAATAACTTGAAACAAATAAAATGGAGTATAGTATTTATGTTTTATTTTTATAATAATCTTCTCTTGTGCATGTTTACAACATGAATGTGACCTTAATAATGTGTTAATTGGTTAGTATATTTGTTAATAAACTTAAAAATAAAAGATTGTTCATACTCCATGACACTGGAAGGTAATTTCACTGTAAGTTTAGACTAAATGAGTATAATGAGCATTTAAAAAATGACAAACAGTTTTCATAATTTTGTTATTTTGGCAGATGTTTTCCTAGAACTATATAAAATAAATAAAATGTACAATTGTTGGTTATGCTTATGGTTAATTTAATGTAAATTATTAGCGATTACAAAACCTTCCTATTAATTCCTTCCGCAACTTTAGGTTCAAGCATTTTTCATTAATTCATTGTACTGGGTAATATAAAAAAAAATATAACGAATTTTTCGACAACGATATTGATTATGGAATGATATTCTACCTCTCGCGTTATATTGACACAGAATTATTTGTGGCTAACTGCAACAGAAACTATGATACGAGTTGTGAACAACTTGTGTTATATAATATTTAGGGATTTCAGTAAATACATTATGATACCTAAAAATTATTACGGAAAAAATAAAGAAATTGCGCTATATCAAGACAGATATTGAAACATTGACATTGTAAAGATTTTATAGATAAATAAGACGGAGACGAACAAGATAATTAAAAAATAATAATTTAGGTTTCATAAAATAAAAGCTGAACAGAACAATAACACAACAAATTATATTTACGGTCACATACTTAAATGTTATTGTGTGGCCGAGGTATATTTTCCTTTATCATAATGAATTCACAAAAGGAGAATCAACCGTTGAAATAGCATAAAAATGCATTTGATACCTACTAGAAATCCCGTATCGAACAAACTATTTTGGAAAAACCTTTTCTTATGTCGGTCAAATATTGATTTTTGAAACATTTCAAGTACAATTAGCAAGTATCGCCTATTTATTGAATATTTTTTTCTGTCATTGCTTACGAATTAATTAATTAAAATGTAGTAGGTTAAAGTAATAACATTCTAGATAATCTTTCATTGAGGTATATTTAGAGTTTATAAATTACTAACAGAATTATATATTTTCAAAAAACCTCTAAATAAATATTAACAAATATGATTATCTATTAACAAATAGACACAAATACCCAACTCAGTTTTTCTGTATCATCTCTCAGTTCTGTTCAAACATTGTGACATCCATGGGGCAGTCTCATCATCTGGATCTTCCACACATACAGTTATATTAGTTCACTTCACGTTATTCTAAAACCTTTATTTATTATGACGTACATTGTCATCTCTATGTTATCTATAAATAAAAGATAGAATAAATAAAATTACTTAAATAAAAATATATAAAATCAAAGAGACATTAGCGCCAATCTTGAAAATCATTTGTGCGTATTTACGATTGAATGAAGCCAGCCTTGACTTAAAGTAGATATCAAGAAAATAAAATATGGCCGATACACCTACTGCACCTAATATGATAAACTCATAAAAACAAAATATATTAAGTTGAGATTCAAATATAATTCGGTAACCGTTATTTTCAGTAAATTAATGTTGGTTATTAATAAAGTTTTAATTGCAAGTGCTCATGCAAAAATACTAACTAAACTATTATTAATACACCAGTAAAAAACTATACGAATTAATTACCAAAATTGTGCAAGTTCATGAGTAGTTTAAATAATACATTTTCTTAATTTAAAGATGGTATTTTAACTAGGTAAATAGCGTGGAATGTCTTTGCATGTCAGTCTATAAATAAGTACTTTTGAAACATAATAACTCATTTAAGTAGTCATTTTGGTTTCTTTTCTTCGTCTTTTTTCTTGGAAATAAGAGTGTATTTTGCTTTTTTAAATTGTTTCTTCACTTTGTCCTTTACTTTGTTTTTCTTAACTGGAGTTACTACATCTGTAGACTTGAGTGATGAGCTAGTGGAGTCACTGTTTCTTTGAGCTGTAAAAAAATTAGATAAAATTAGATTTTATTACAATTATTAAACGTCTAAAACACTGAAGTTTAAAGGAATGTTGCAAAAATTCCCTATTTGGAGCACAGTAATTCACGTTTAATTAAAACAATATCACAATATATACCAAATTTTAAATCTAATTATAAATCATTCCATAAAAGTGACAGTTAAATAATATTTATTAAAATAACTAAAATTTACTACTACAATAATTTCTTATTGTTATAAATTAAACACGTATACAAATAATTTAGAATTATTTTTTGTATATATTATGCATACAAGTTTACTTCCGCTATTTATTCGAAATTCGAAGATTAATGGTAAAAAAAAGTATATACACTTTATCATGTCTCTCGTTGTATGTTGTAATTTCTTCAATTCTGCATCTCTGAAGTCCTTCTAGCTTCCACTACGCTAGTCTTAGAGGTCAAAATCACCGTCCTTGAAGCGTTGATACCACTTTCGGCAGTTTATTTCACTAGTATCGATCTCATAGGTATTTGAGAGTATTCGAGAAGGCTCAGCCGCAGATTACTTCATATGAAAGCAGAGAATTAAAACCTTCCGCGAATGACGAGATTTGGCTCGTATGCTGACTCATGTTGCTGATGCTGTTACATCGAGCATGTAACCGATTAATATTTCGATGGCATTTTTTTAACAATAACCTAATCTTATTGTATGGCATCTACGATCTATTTATTTCGATTTTCAAATATTAAAAAACGGTGGAAGCAAAGTTATACACCTATGTATATATATAATGTTGTTTTATTTACTTTAAAGTGTCGTACCGCAACACGTAAAAATTAGCTAGTATAAAAATTATCACCTCTCTTGGCGGCAATAGATTCTGCGATAGCTCGATCTTCGTGTCTTTCCCGACGTCGCTCTGCGTCCATTTGTTGAACGACTTCATCCCTAAGACGTACAATCTCCACCAGCCGACACACCAGCTGCTCTTCGCGGGCCTGTTAATGCGATCAGAATAGTATTTCATACAAGTATGAACTTTTAAAGAAAATATTAATAAAAAATTTTGAAATCCTCGTAGCTAAGTGGTTTAATAAGGCTACTATGTAACAAGAAATATTGGGTTCGAATCCCGGTCCGGACAATTATAATTAAATTATTCTGGAAGGACTGGACAGTGACCGGGCGAATGTGTTAATACTGTCCTATCCGTGGGAGAGCCATGCTGAAGCATATGTGGACGCACTAATTGGGCTGGCTCGTCCGAAGCGATATCATGGTAGTTGTACTTGATGCTTCTACTATGTTTGACTGAACGAGTGGGGATTTCGGAGACCCTTCAAAATTCCGCTTAAGTGGCGTAAAAAGCAGGCAACACAATTAAGGCGCGGATTGTGGCGCGGTTGTCCACAGGAATTATTATCTTACCATATAGGAGACTGTTCTGTTGTCCGCTGTACCATAAAAAAAATAATAATTAAACACAAGTTTAGTTCTTTAAATTAAAACTGGATTGAGGTGCAACATTTTTTTCCATAAAATTAAAATTTAAATGTATATACGGAAATAATAAATTATATACGGGTTGATCACTCTAAGATTTATAAAGCAGAGTCCCACTTGACTGGAAAGTTTTTTATATTGTGTTAACATCTTAAAGATAACCCTATATACATATATATATTGCCTTAAGACTAAAACTTCATACATATGAGTGGGTTGTACTTTGTATTGCACAAAATAATGAAAGAAATTGACTTACTTTATCAGCATCAATTCGGTTAACGAGTGGTCTCGACTGTATCACTCGAATTTCGTGTTCTATATCGGCTTGTTCATGCTCCAATCTCTGTTGTCTCCGACTGTGATACCAAAAACGTTAATTTTTTAATGTCTATCACTACTATTATTATTTTAACTAGACTTTATTTCATACATACATTAGTAGTAAAATATATTTATAAAACATTATATATAATCTCAAAATATTTATTAAAAAATATCATTGAAAATAACCAATGGAACTAATTCCAACAACATTGAGATACTGAGAAATATGACAAGAAAGCAATCTATATATAGATATGCCAAAAATATAACAGTAGTTTCTAGTAGTGCCCAATTTTTCTATTCTAATAAATAAAAAAACATACATGAACATAAGCTCCGTTTGCCTCCTGAACAAGTCATTCTTTTCATTGACTAGTTCACACAATTGTATCACCAAGTCCTCTACCTCTTCTTGTGGAGCTGTAGCACCTTCATCACCTGGAGCCATTACAGGTTCAATAATAAATAATAAATAAAAATAGGAATACTTTATTCAAATCAGTCTAACTGGCTGAAAATAGAAGTGACTAAAAAACATATCCCATCATAATTCTATATCTCTAAATATTTTTTATTTTATTGTCAATTTACTTCGACTTTCACAACCAACACAACTTGTCTAATGTAACCATGTGTAAACCACTTTATTAAAAATTATTCTTCTATATAGTATAATTTTCACAGTGGTTCTCGCATTTTTAATTAAAATACATTTTTTCATATTTCCCAGTCCCTGTTTGTATTATTATTTTATTTTTTAAAGTATAGCGGACAACAGAGCAGGTGGGTTTCCAATATGCTAAGAGAACACTGCCGCCCATGGACAACCGCGATACAGTACACGTATTGGTTGTGTTGCCGACTTTTTACGCCGCTTAAGTGGCATTTTTAAGGAATTCCGATGTCTTCATTCACTCATCGAAACATAGTAGAGGCACCGTTTCAAATACAACTACTATTTCCCGCTGATTATATTTTGAGCCCTTCGTATCACTTCGGAGTAATAAGTGCGTCCGCATATGCTTGAGCATGGCTCCCGATGGGAGATATATATATATATATATAGTAATTATAAATTAATATTCATGAATTTTTCTACGTGTACCTTTACAAAACAACTCATTGGAAAAATTCTAGTTTCTGATCTTATTAAACATATCCGAGAAAAATATTTTTCATAATATTATCAGAAACAAATAAAAGGATATTATACAATCGTGACATTCGAACACGATAAGAATTTTGATAAAAATTTCAAATATTTATGTAAACTTGCGTGAAAAATGTGTGAAAACGACTAAAGTCACGTGCCAGATATCTGTTACGAAATTACACACGACAAGCGTTTATGCGATTTAGAGGGTGTCAACAAGATATGGTAAATATTTCGTACGTACGCGAACATTGTTAAATTACCATACACTATGCAAATTTTCTATTACATTGTGTTGAGTTATATTTTCAACTAAATAAATATAAAGTACTTAAGTTTTTCTATCTGTTATCTGAAAATTTTAGAGCCTCGTAGCCAAGTGGTTTTATAAGCATACCACGAAGCGAGAGGTATCAGGCTCGAATCCAAGTCAGGAAAAAATATAATTTATTCAATCTGTGGAGTTAGTGTCTTAACACTGTTGCACCAATGGGAGAGCCATATTGAAGCACATGCTGACGCATTATTGGGCCGGCTAGTCCGAAGTAATACCACGGGCTCACATAATTCTTAGCGTTTTTATTATAGTATAGCAGACAACGGAGCACGTGGGTCTCCTATATGGTAAGACAATACCGCCCATGGACAACCGCGCCACAGTCCATGCACTGGTTGTGTTGTCGGCTTCTTACGCCACTTAAGCGGCACATTTAAGGACCTCCGATATCCTCACTTAAACGATACTTGTATAGTTTCGATGAGTGAGTGAGGAAAAAGATTCAGTAGTATATCAGTGCACGTGCATAGAAAGCCCGGGAACGAAGAGTGAGTAATTCAGTGCACAAATGTAATTTACCCTCACACTTGTCGCGTATCATCTGCTCTATGAGCACGCCTTGCCGCTCCAAGCCTAGCTGTTGTGTTTCCAAGAGGTCCAGTTGAACTTGCAAATCTTCTGAGGTCATTTGCATTTTCACTTCGCGACGCTCGGGCAACGGTAACCCCGGAGCAGGTCCCTTCTTACGTCCTGAAAACGTCGAACTCGTGAAAGAAGATTCAGTTTTGCATTAAAAAATACATCTAGGGGCGTTTCTGCACCAATCCAATTCCAATTAGTACTATTTTTACGGGCATATACAACCATAACCGATGTGGCCTGCATATCATGTGTATGATAGCTTATTTGTTGCGATCCCTACACAGAATCCTATTTGTTTTGCTTTTTCCTTGCGGAAGGCTATAAGCTTTGTTTTTGGTACTGTACGTATGTCGAAAGGGAGGCCTATGTCCAGCAGTGGACGTCTTCCGGCTGATATTATGATAATGATGACTCACATACATATGTATGAGCGCTTGGGCGTATGTGTAGGTATGTAAAAACCATTGAAACAAATTAAGATACGATAGTGCTTAAAGGCCCTAACAAGGAGTACAGTTTAAACTTCCTTAAACTAATTACGATGTTTGTTTTCATCTGAACGAATTTATCGACAGAATTGATGTTTTATTTTAAAATCGATATAGAATAAGGGGGCGTCCATTAATCACGTGAGGCTTGAAGGGGGATGTGGTTTGACAAAAATCCAGAAATATCGCAAGGGGGAGGGGGTCTAGTACGATGCGTATTTATTTTTATACCGCCGTCCGCGCCACAATCCGCGCATTGGTTGTGTTGTCGGCTTTTTACGCCACTTAAGCTGCATTTTTAAAGGTTTAATATTCTCACTTACTCTGCAAAACACAGTATAAGTACCGTTTCACGCTAAGTATTCTCTGAGCCCGGGGTATCACTTCGGATGAGCCACCCTAATTAGTGCTTCAATATGGCTCTACATACATTAAAACTTCGTGATTATAATACGTGCGACGTCTAAACGAAAAATGAGATTATACTTTGTATAAAAGTATTTAAAATTTATATATTTAAAGCTGAGATACAGAACATTTTAAGATTCTTTGTAGGTATTAAAAATACACATGATGTTGGGTGGGGAGGCAGTCTTAAGTCTCACTACATATCACCAAAAAGGAGGTGTCAAGAAGTGCTAAATAAACGATCACGTGATTAACGGACGGCCCCTAATCAACTTTACCGTCAGAAACAGTGCTCCGTATAGATACGTCGCCCTCAAGCGACGCACCATAGCCGGAGGCTATCGAGTGACCGTCTGGAGGAGTTGGCGCTGGCCGTTTTTTCTTTAACTTTGGTGTCAACTTACCCATTGATTTCTATTAAAATTAGAAAATATTTAGTAAGCAAAACGATTTATATGAGCAACATTTTAAAAAATATCAATCATTATTTTGTGTAATTATATCTGCAGTTATGATATTTACAGAAGATTTCTCTTTTCATATTATGAAGTTAAAATTTCGACGTATTATTAAACGTAAAAAGGTTTAAAAAAAGTCTAAATATATGAATAATTTAAAAATTCAGATACGGAAAATATTTATCTATTCACCTGGTCGGACTGTATTGTTGACGCGTGGGAACTCATGGAAGACAAGCTGGCAACGTCGTCCATAGATGTAGTTGGTACTGAATGTTCAATATTGATGATAGGCGGTGGAGGTGCTTTCGGCTTCCTTCTCCGTGGAGTGCCTTCAGGCAGATTCGGAGTACTTGCCGTTATAGAGCACTTGTGTATGTTGGAACTGTAAAAATATTTTCTTATATGAATATACGTGTTAGGAATATAAGAACAACTGAGCAGGTTGACATTTAAAGATCGTCATCCATGAAAGCCGTTGCCTAAATTTGAAAATGGGCGACACTATCCGAAAAACCTGTAAAAGTAGGTTATACGAGGTGTAAAATAAGTCAGTGATGTAAATACGTTTCAAACCGATTATAACGACATCATTTACAACGATCGATGAGTTATACCAGCCAGATTGTACCGTCCCGTCTAATTCTCAAACTATTTAGTAAACAAACCGTGTATAACAACATCGGATACGGCGACATAACGCTTACGACGAAACTTTATCTATATTCATCGACTATAACGACCGACCGCTTCTTGTTCCAGTAACAGGATTTTAAATTGTTTTTTTTTATAGTTTAGTGGACAACGGAGTAGGTGGGTCTACAATACGGAAAGAGAACACCGCCGCCCATGAACAACCGCGCCACAGTCCACGCATTAATTGTGTTGCCAGCTTTTTACGCCGCTTAAGCGGCACTTTGAAGGACCTCCGATATCCTCACTCACTCTGCGAAACACAGTACAGGTACCGTTTCACGATTATTGATTGATTTGAAATTTACCCGTGGGGGAGCCATACTGAACCATATGCTGACCACTTATGGGCCGGCTCGTCCGAAGTGATACTACGGGCTCATAGAATACACAGCGTGAAACAGTACTTGCACTGTGTTAAAATGCCGCTTAAGTGGCTTAAAAAGCCGGCAACACAACCAACGCGCGGACTTTGGGGCGGTTATCCTTGGGCGGCGATGTTCTTTTACCATACAGGAGACCCAACTGCTTCGTTGCCCGCTATACTATATATATACAATTGTATTGATAAGCATTGAATATTTAGACGTATTATGTGTAGGTAACACACTCTCTCTCACCTCATACAAACCTCTTCCCGGCCACTTGACCTTGCACATTTCATATCAATTGTTTAGTACGCAAATGACTGCGCGAGTTACAGCTTGAATTGTATTCTAATTATTTTTTAGTGAATATTTTTATTTGTTTTGCCAACAAGTTCACATACATAACTTATACTAGATAATATAACTACTGTTCTTTTGTATATAATGTCGACAACTATACAATCCCTTCAAAGTCGCTATATTATGTTTTGACTGTAGTAACAAGACATTTTTATTTTATTTAACTGTTCATTTTCTTATAAGGACAAGACTTCCCATTGCATCTACTCTAGACTTTCTCTCTCACAGCTTTAAGTAATCAATTTTATAAATTAAATATTTTTAAATTAATCTTTTTTCTGAAAACGGAGGCAAATGAGCAGGAAGATCACATAGGATAAGCGTTGCTACGCCCATGGACACCTCGAGCATTTGCAGGGCCACGGGTGCGTTGACGGCCTTTTAGAGTAGATACGCTGTTATTTTGAAGGTCCTCAATATATGATAATTACATATTCATATTCATTTACAGACCTTATACTTTCAAAGTCTTCATCAGACGAGGGTTCTTCTCCATCTGACCAAAATGGATTATATGCGGTAATATGTCGACGCCTGTAAAACAAAACTCTATTTATATTGTTATCATAAGCGTAGTTAAAAATAATTTTTTCGCCTCGCAATTTTCAAGTTGAAAACGAAAAACTGTCCTATATGTCTCTACATACAGGGTACCTGTAGTTCTGTATTTAGAGCAGTGGGAGAGCCATACTGAACCATATGCTGACCTCAGTAGGCCGGCTCGTCCGAAGTGATACTACGGGCTCATAGAATACAGTGTGAAACAGTACTTGTACTGTGTTTCGCAGAATGAGTGAGGATACCGGAGGCCCTTAAAATGCCGCTTAAGTGGCTTAAAAAGCCGGCATCACAACCAATGGCGCGGTTGGTGATGGGCGGCGGTCCGTTGTCCGCAACATTGACAATGCAGGCCCAACTAGGACCTGCAATGTTGTCAAATTTTCATGGACTATCGTAATCAAAACCTATAATAATCATAATCAATGTTGAAAAAAGTTTTGTAGGGACATCTTGAAAGTTATTACAGAAATTTGTCTCTGGTTTTGATTACTTTAACAATGTGAAAACCTAAGACAATTTAAAAATGTTAACAGGCCGTATTGACTAAGGATTGATTACGGCAAATTATTAGGCATTTGTAAACAATAAACATACACAGGTGTTGATGTCTGTAAGTTTGTTTGTGCTTGTATAGGCGGAACCTCATCATCTTCTTCATCACTGCTGCCAAATGGATTGGTACTATCTTTTTTTGAAGTCGTAATTGTGACATTCTGCAAATATAAAATTAAATATATGTATTTATTGACGCAATAATTGGCTCAGCTCGTTCGAAGTGATACTACGGCCGGCTCAGTTTTCCAGCGTGAAACAGTATTTCGCTGAGTGAGTTTATAGAATGCCCTAGAAATTATACCGCTTAAGCGTCGTAAAAAGCCAGCAACACAATCAAAGAGGTTGTCTATGTCCGACGGTTACCTGTTACCATATAGGAGACCCACTTGCTCCACTGTCTGCTATACAATCAAAAAATGTTTATCATAATATAACCTAATATATACGACGAAATTTTCTTCATTGTTATATGTATAAATATTCGTGGTTAACATAAAAAGCATATAGACTAAGCAATTATTTGTTAGCTCTTAAATATTTCATATTAAATACCTCTTCTTCATCATCTGAGAATGGATTTAAGTGATCAGGATAACATTTATTTTCCATAGTTTGTTTTGTTTTAGTAACTTCGATTTTCTTTTCAGGCTTACTCATTTTCTTTCTTCTTGGAGGTACATTTATTTTCACATACATTTCACTATCAACTGTTTTCTGAGAATCTTGACTGACTTCATCAAAAGTAATACTAGTATCTAAAGCAAAATTAGCTTGTGCTAAACAACTGTCATCTGTTACATTACTTTGCTTTATATTTGTGCCATCTTGATCATTTATTAATTCTGGCTCATTTCCTTCAATAACTGTATTGCTTAATTTCTCCTCGTTTGTTGAATTCCGAAAGTTTAAATCTTCAGACAGTTGGGTTTGTAAAAAGTTTAACTTTTCAATAGTGCTTGTATATTTTTTTTCTGGTATATCTTGCTTCAAAAATTCTTTTGGATTAGATATAATTTCTTTGTTTTCATTATTTAAATCACTAGATTTGTTTATATTAATTCCATCATCAGTCTTCATAGAACTGTTGCTACCATCAATATCACTAACAATTATATCCTTATGTATACTTGTATCAATACTATTGCCCTTTATGCTATGATTTCCTATTTTATTTTCAATACTGTCTTTATCTATATTATTTTCGAACATATTTATTTTTTCTGCAACAAAATGTATATGCATGTTACACTATTTTATTGTGATAATTAAATAACTATATCTGCTAATGATTATGAGTAAATAATTTTGAGACAATTTAATATTGAGGTGCAGGCCTCAACTAAAAAAACCTTAAAAATACAGAAATGATTTTAATACAAGGAAATTAATAAATGTTTAAATACTATACTTACTTTTCTAACAGCTAGTCTACTGTGAATTTTATGGATTGATTAGTCACATTATTAGTTTTATTGAAAGTCACCTCTTTGTTTGTAACAATTGACCTGCTTATATTGGAAAAATAATAGTTGGTGCAGTAATATTATTATGTAACATTCAAATGCACATGCAACATTCAATAATTATTTGTAATGTGATAATCATGTAGTTTTATTGAAATAAATATTGGTTTCAGACACAAACAAATTAAAAGAGAAACACACATGCAATGCAAGAAAACTGAAATATCCTCACCTAAAATTGATTTTGGTCTCGTTTTTTCCTTTATAACATAAGAGTCTTCTTTTTCTATGTCCAAATGTGTGCTATGTGACATATTATCATTACTAAAGGCCAACATTCCCATTTGATCATTATTATTAAGAAATTTAGAAATGAGAGTTTTTTCATTTTTACATGAGTCACAAGAAAATTCATTTGTATTTATTACATGAAAATTTTTAGGATTTAAATGTCCAGAGCACTTAGAACATCTGAAGCATTGTCTGTGATATAATTTCTGTGACACAATCAGCCGTTGTGCTAAATAGACAGGAAGTCCACAAGCGGCACATTTATCCAGAGCCACTTTTCCAAATTTGATTGGTGTCTACAATAGTGAAAAAAGAATAAAGAGAAGATTAAGAAATAACAGTGATCATTTCACAACACACAAGGGCAACACATATATACTCAAGCAAGCAACATTCTTAGTGACAATATAATTGCACATTTTATATGTTCCATATAAATCATCAAATACTAACTGTTGGCTGTGACGATGGTGATGATTTTGATTCACTTTCTGAAACCTTAGAATTTACTGAAAAATAATAACAAGTTTTATTTATTACTTAGTATATATATTACAAGAGTTAAATAATAAATATATCCTATTTTAATTAAAATATAATATTCAATTCAAAATATAAAATTCAATAAAAATACATGCATTTTTAAAACTTACCAGTATGTCCAAGACGTTGATAAAATTGAGACAAATATGTCAATACCGATAATCTATCTGGAACATCATTCTCTACCATATCTTCTGCATCGAGCAATGCAGGTATACCCAAATGTTTTTCAGCAATACTATAAGCCAGCTGATTATTTTCATATATATCATCCGGATTTAATTTTGACAAATCTCTGAAAGTTTTTATTTTATGAAACTAGGTTAAATATATAAAAGTATAAAGAAATAGTGAAACTCACATCAGGTCAGGTCTAAAATGATGTACAAGTGCACAAAATGCCATTCCATTCCTCCAAGATGTAGTCATGTTATCTATATGAATATTAGGACAGTCTTTAATAAGACGTTTGCACCATAATTCTAAGGCTTTCGTTCCTTTTACCTCAGACATTTTAGAATTCTTTATGTTAAAGAGTTAAGTAATTAAAAACATAATTCGAATTATTGCACCTCACGATCGAACAATTTATAATTGTCACACCTATACAATAATTAATTATACGTTATAACGATTTATTGTAGGTCTACTACATGAAAGTGATAAAAATCTTTTTGCTCGTTAATATTGGATATGTAATCAAGTTTTTAAGGAGATATTCACAAATAAAATAATGAATGAAAATGAAGAACATAATAATTTATATTAGGTATGTTGAGTTGGAAAGTTGACTGAAAACTTGAAAAGTTTAAATGTCATATGTACCGCAAAGTTCAAAAGTAGTTCCAAACTTCAAATCGGATATTTGTCACTTCACAAAAATGTCGCTGCTCATGTGAAGTTTCTAAGGACTTATTAATAATTTAATAATTAATGTACTCTTATAATTGAATTTATTTTTAGTTTTACGTTCATGGATAACATATTTGAAAAAAAATATTATTCGCCAGGTAAATTCATTAGCATCAGTAGCATAGAGTAAAAAATTTCGGGTGACTAGTTTATTCACTATGACCAATGCATATGTATTTTTATTTTATAGTATTATGGCCACTGCGTAGCTAATAAAATATATAAATAATACACATATTGTACAGTCTTAATAGAAAAATATTTTCAAAGGCTAAATAAAATAAATAACATCAGTATTTTTACAGATAAGAATTTTGTTTGTTTTTCACTTCAACCGGATTTTAAAATTTAACGATACGACGCAAATATATTGTATTAAATATATATAAACTTTTCTGTATTTTTTATCTACTAGATTCCTAAGACTCTCGGGATATTTTTGCACAATCTAACCCCATGGGTAGATTGATATAACATTGTAATTAAATTTTCAATATAGGTACTTATTTAAACGGAGTATTTGTAGGCTAAACTGTATAAAATCTTTTGGAAACCATTTTTATTTTTTCCTAGTAATATTTACAGACTGTATCTCATATTATAATCAAAGTACAATTTTCAATTCTCAGAAGCTAACGAGTTAAAGTGATACATCCGCTATTAACAATATGTTTGGTACTACGTTTTCTCGTCATATGTAACAATCGATAGGATTAGTGTTATTTTATAGAAAAAAACTTGCGTACTAAATATAAATTAATTTAAATGTTAACATATTTCTAAGCTCATGGTAGAACTATTCAATTCGGACGTTCAAAAGCTTTTACATTTACAAACATCCATTCTTAAGGAAAAACCTATTGTAAAAAAGCAGTGGATGAAAATTAATACTTTGGGTACATTAGAAATGAATTCTTTTGGTACGTACTTTTATTTGCTACTAAGCAACAAGATCCAAAACATTATGTAATTTACAAACAGTATATTGTGGTACTACTCATACTTATGTACAATGTATAAAGAAAATACCTAAGTAGAAAGTATTGATTTGGCCTTTTCGTTGCGTACCTACTTAGCAAGACTAACCTCGAACTTATATATAGACAGTTATATCTTCAGTAGAACGATAGTAGTCATAAGATCGACTAGCGTCATTGTGTGGCTATTAGTCGAGTGAATATCAACCAATGTAATTCCAAAAACATATCTACTACGTTACAGTCTTAGTAGCACGATCAGATTCATCGAGCAATGCTGTACACAAATATTAAAAATAAGTTGAAGTAAATAGAAGATAAAAGTTTACAACATGACTAAAAAGCTAATTAAAATAACTTTTCTGTTATTTTTGATTATTATTGTGATTATTGAGGGAAAGAAACTTTCTAGGAGTCGAAGTTCGGGACGAAGTTCTAGTAGGAATACAAATTATAAACCTCAGCCAGCTCCGACTTCGTTCAGTTATCCGCAACCATCAGCACCTAAGCCAAGTTTATTTGGTTGGCAAGAAAAGACCGCTCAAAAGACTCAAGTATCACAAACACATCAATCAAAAACAGGTAATCAAGCTCATTCTTATCCTTCAAGCAATAGTGGTCTTTCTGGGTCGAGTCCAAAACAAATACAACAAGAAACTTTCCAAAAGAGTAATGTCCCTAGTCATCAATTAGGGTCTCAATCTGCTCCGTCAAATCAGGCAAATAACCATGCATATCCAGCTTCTAATGGGTTGTCGGGAAATTCAGGAGTAGGTTCCAGCTATCCACAAGGGTATGGACTATCTGGATCGAATGCTGCTCCACCATCGTATCAAACTGCCAATAAACCACAATACCCAGCCAATAATAATTTACAAAATAGTTACCCAACCAACAATGCCGGAAACAATAACTATAACAGGGGACCTCCACCACCGTATACACAATATGGAACTAACTATAATCATCAAGGGCCTCCGCCTCCTTATTCTAGCTTTGGAAATAGTTACAGTGGATATGGAGGTCATGGTGGATTTGGTGGATCTGCATACAGTCCGCAAATGCCTGGTTACTTTGGTAGTTATGCTAATAAAGGTTTTGGAAGCGTAGGCCGCTCAGGAAGCACACTGGCTGGCGTAGGCTTAGCTGGTGCTGGCATAGGAACTGTACTTACTGGACTTGCACTGTGGAATTTAGCTAGATCTACCGGGCATAACCATCATACAGTTATCTATGATAATAGAGGACAGCCAGTCGCAGTAGCACCCGAAAATGGAACAGCCCCAGTTGAAGATTCTATATTACGTGATTTAGTAAATTGCACACTTACAATAAATAGCGTGAATGCTACTGAAATCATTGCAATTCCATGTTCTATTGCTACTTCTTTCACTCCAAATGCTAACGTAAAAGATGATAAAGTGGAGAGTGGTAACGATGATACGAAATGCACGATAACAGTACTAACAAAAGATTCTAAAGAATTTATGACTACAATACCTTGCTCCATTCTCCTTAATACAGCGGCACAAAATAACGTAACAGAACCACCTAACCTTGTGGCAGAACCTGCTGTAAATAACACCGTCATTGAAAATGGTAGTACCTATTCTAATTCTCCGACAGCTTTAAAGCTTTCTAGTGACGGGGAAAATAAAGATTCAACCAATATATTAAACTGTAAGTCTTTAGAACCTGGAGATATTCGCGATCCCATTAATCCATGTTTTAGCGTGCAAAACAATTTAACTGTAATACCTGTTAGTACAACTTCTAAATCTGAGGGGATTTAAGGATAGAAAGTACATAAAGACCTATTATATTAAGTTCAATTATGTGGCTGTCAAAATAAAACTGTGAATATAACTTGTTTTATTTAAATCTTATACATAGATAAATGAAACATATTATGGTCACACATATCACTACGCACTAAATATGACTAAGACTTTATAATCACTTTTATCACCAAACTTATTGCAGTTTTAATATTTAAAAATGTATTTTTAATGTTTATATATAAAATCGGTAGAGTTTTATGGAAAAGTATTCACAATGTATGTATATATTATTATACAATAAAAGCTCTAAAAGACTAGCATCCAAAGCCAAGAAATCTTTTAACAATACTTATTATGACTTATGATAGGCTGTGCGGCAGCATTGATATTTTTGTTTTTATATTTGAAGTAATGAGACAAATAATTATAGATAAGGCATTTATGACTACCTATATTATTACCGTTTTTAAATGTTGCAGTTTTTTTTGGAGATTTAATTATGAATCTAATAATGCGATGTTTAACAATTTTATAAACAGTTATTTCTTCTAGACAGTGCCGTTAATTTAATTGTATCTTTAAATCAATTATAAAAACGTTAATAATTCCGTTGTGATAATTATTCTAAACGTATCAGTTATAGCATCTAGCTACTTACCTATTAATAGTGTCGTGAGTGGTGTCTTCAGTTTTTATTTTATAATAAGTCACAAGTTTTGAAAATGTCTGATCCTACAATTCAGACTTTTTGTTGTCATCACAATGATAATAAAGGGGGAGTAGTAACCATACAAATAATGGATGAATTTAATACTGAATCTTATAATACTGTGTGTTTAGTGTCATCTACTGTTGGGATTCTGGGTGCAATATATCAGGTAAGCATAAAACAATAGCTTTACTTTTATTCTTTTAATCAAATATCTTACTACAGAGTAACAAAAATTTATTTATACCAATTTACCATATTTGAAAATTAATAGCAATGAAATATATAAATACAACAGAAATAATAATTCTACAAAGCAACTGTTTGATTGTTGGTGCCACAAGGTTAAAGATATCATGTTCAAGATACAATAATAATTTATTGTATCTCTATTTTAAAGAGTTCTTTTTGATATAGATTGTTGTTTTAATTTTAAATTGTTTATATTATTATTAATAAAAGAAATATGATATTTGATAGATTGCCTTAAATAGTACACAGAAATTACACAACTCAAATAGGGGAAGAAATATTATTATGTGGTTGGCAGTTGCAGATTTATTAGCATCACTGGGTAAGATGGCATCAGATTTAAATATGATTGGTTAATTTTAATTACAAAAGACTTGCCTTTTTATAATATCATATTTTCTTTTAATTAACATTAGCTGATTTTGGAGTTCAACAATGATTCCTCATTGCTTAACAGATGATTTAAAATGATATTTCATTCCTGTTAGTACCAATAGTTTTTGATTAAAATAATGGTTTGTATTTTTTGTATTAGGTGTATTAGTGAGATCATCATTTTGGTTGAAGTACAAAAATATTTTACCATTACCAGATGATGAAACTAGTGTTCTTTTCTGTAGCATTACTTCGGTAAGTGAGCTTTTAAATCTTACTTATATTATAAACGCGAAAGTTTGTTAGTATAAATTGATCGATGTTTGTTACTCTGACATGCAAAAACTACTAAATGGATTTTAATGAAACCATATACAATAATATAGCTCATGTTTGAATAAGCTATGATAGGCAAAATATAATTTTAAATGTAATGTAAGTCATACGCGTTGTGTCGATGTCTGCCGAATCCACTAGTATATTTATATTTCAAACTAACTTACAGTTTCATTTAATAATATAAAATATGTAATTAAAGATGTGAAAATCTATTCCAGAGAATTGAATGTAATGTGATCTGTTTTGTGGTTAGGTGAGTTTTACATTTCAATCAGTTGAAGTGATAGGTTTCTTTATTGAGTTAACATGTGTCATACAAATATTTGTAATACGTAACTAATAGTCTAGTAATTGATCAGCACATACAATGCTGATCAGACTAGAATAATAGAAAATATTGTTTTGTTCACCCAGCAAGCAAGCCCAGAGCTCATGAATGTCAGTCAATTTATGAATGGAGACATTTAATTGTATAAAAGTTAAATGTTTAATTAGAAAATTTTTAGATAAAATTACAATTGTCGCGATTTTACTTTATCGCAAGAATTAATATTTTAGTAAAATAATCGGTATAAGAATAAATATAATAATATATAAGAAATTTTAATATGATAATCAAAATATTTCAGGCATGGACTCAATACTTTTACACGGCAACCTGGTTTTGGACCCTCTTTTATGCCATAGATATTTGGCAATCAATACATGGTAGAGAATCACGACCATTACTATACCATTCCTTGGCTTGGGGAATACCAGCAGCAACTACAAGTGTCGGTCTGTCTATTCTCTACATCCCTAACGCCACGTCAGTATTTTATTTATTTAAGAAATTATATTTATACTTATAATGGGTAGAGTACACAACTGTACTGTTATAATCATTATCTATAATTAATTAATGCTTTTATAAACTTCATTTAATACATACATTAATGTGTTTTTAATTATTTTTACGTTAAATGTCAATTAAAATTGCAAAAGAGATTCCGTTTCTCATGAAAATCGAAGCTATTACAAATATGTGACTTTAAGTTAGATTTTATAAACATGTTTATAATATACATATAATGAAAAGCAGAAAACAAATTGTACTATGAACGGTCCTATGCATAATGGCGATCCGTGCCAGGGAACTTTATTTTGGGGAGAAGGCAACTACAGAGTCAGTCAGGGTGTGTTATGAATAAAATAAATATATAATATCTAGCTTATACGGCAAACACTGCTTTGCGTATAAATTATGAAAGTTAGATATATATGCTATCGCGGAACTTTTTAAAGCATTAATTATCAAGCCCTACAATTTTTCTCTACAATTCAATCATATAGTTAACATCTTTACGACAGTGTTCGTAAGAGACTATAGTTCGGCGGTTTTTTCATCGATTTTGCAAATCCGACAACCACGAAAAAGCCTTTTAATTTTTCTCACAAATAAGGTAACTTGCTATTGGTGAAAGAATTTTTAATATCGGTTCAGTAGATTCAGCGATTACTAAAACAATAAATCTACAAAGTAATTCAACATAAAAACTTTACATTTCTATAATATTAGTAATGATGTATATTAATAATAGAATATTTAGCAGAATAAGCTAATTTTACTTTTCGTAGATAAAGGACATCGTAAGCAACACCGTCACACGAGATATATATACCAATATTATCTTCATAATATTCTT
>DWCF01000592.1:0-42402 GCA_018230265.1 Delias oraia | reverse complement strand
GTGAAATACTTCTACTATGTTTTTTGACTGTGGATACTAAAGGTATATTTTGTAATACCGCTTAAATAACGTAAAAATCCAAAACAGGGATTTTTGGCATAGTTGTCCATGGGCGCGGTTTATTTGTTAACATTAGAATAGCCGCCTGGCAAATGGTCCGCTAAATATTGTCTCTACGACAGGTAAGACAGTGTTAAAGCAATCAACAGACCTTTTAAAGCCTGAATAAATTTATTAATTAAATTACAAATTCTAACCAGAGTGAGGATCAAACCCGATCAAAACCTATGGATTCATGCTAAAAATAGTTGTTAGTACCCTCCTAATCAAAGTTCAAACTAATAATAATAATAAAATTATTAAAATCAAAATTATCAAACTATCCTACTATATGATATTACTAGACTGTACATGATTAGATTTCCTTCGAGCGAGCTTCTTAATACTGTTAATATGCACGGGATTTCCATGCTGAATCATTAGTCAACGCACTGATTGCGCCGGCTCAACCGAAGTGATACTACGTACTCACAGCAGAAAACAAATGGTAGGTTTCTGTGTAGGGACCGTGTTAAAAACCGCCCTCGCCGGAAACGGAGGCGAGGGCTGATATATGTCGCAAAGCCCACTCCGGTGACCTTTAGACCTTTTTCCCGCGACGACCCAATCCGAGGTTCGTGTCTCGCAGGAGACGCCCTTGTGCTAGTCGCGGCACAAACCAAATTCTCTCCTCAAAACTCCGCGAGAAGCTGTGGAGGCCTTATGCCTACAGCGATTGTCGTTTCTAAAAAAAATAAAGGACTCACAGCATACTCAGTGTAAATAGTTTCAAAATTTATTAAAAATAAAACAAAGTAAAATGCTATGTTATTTTTAAATCTACTTCTATTTTGGAATTGGAATTGCATGACTAGTCAAGCCCTGTTTTAAATAATTAATTAAATGTAATTCATGGAGGTTTTAATTTGAATTAAAAATGAATATTCTAGAATCGTTGTTTGTAATAAGTATTTATGTATTTATTAGCGCAATGGGTAATAATACTAAAATGGAAATGAAGCCACGAGATATCGTTTTTTATGTTGAGGGCACAATGGACTTAGAATATTCAAATTTCTTTTTCATTTTTGATATTTATTGGCACAAAAACATGATAGAAATGAATCTGACAAAATTCTATCATTTCAAATATTACAATGTAATAAATGAGATAGTTTTTTCGTATTATACGGCCGGCAACGCATCCGCGCAGCTCAGCAGAGGCTGGGTTCATACCCAGCCTCTACTCATTTGGTACTCATGCATCAAATGAGTAGAATTCTCACTTAGGATGGTGACATTTCTGCTCGTTTGTCTCTCTAATTTCATTAAAAAATATTTAGAATCATAAAATATTAGCGAAATATATTATATGGATCGACGAAGTTTGATCATTGGTTTTTTTTATTTGTTTCATTAAAATACCCTTTTTAAATTAGTTTACAAATAAAAATTAATTTATCATAATCATGACGGAATACATAAATAACGTAAGAATTAAAAATATTTTTTCTACTTTAGTTATATAAAATATTTAAAAAGGATGCGTATTATATATGCCAAATGTTTACTAAGAGTTTTTATACCTTAATAAAAGACTTATAATTTTAAATGCTAATATTAATCTTCAAATAATCATAAAGTAACCAAAGATAATGAATTATTTTTATTTTATATGTTGTAAAATTTAAATGTAGATTTAAGAAGTAAGAGTAGATTAGAATTTAAGATGTAAATCTTAAATGTCATTCTATAAGACAGTATGACTATTCTAATCTTCTTAGGGAATGTAATTTAATAAAAATACAATCATGTGTTGCTCTAAAAATAGAAAGTTCATTTTAGTGTAGTATTTATCTGCAAATTATATAAAAATTACCTATTTTATTTAATATAATTCAATAATATTTAACGTATATTATTTAAATTAACAATCGTTTAATTAATAATTGTTTACTGTTTACATTTTTAACGAAAACATCGTGGGTCAAATTCACCTTAATTACCAACCAAATTTACAAATTAAAGACAAACTTTCTTTACGTGTTTTAAGATTTTGTGAGTTGAATATAAAAATCTAATAAATGTTAACGCATTTTATAATTTAATAGTAATTAGAATGAAATAAAGGTACCTGGTTGTAGGTTATCTAAAACAAGTAAAAAGACTTACTTGGGAACTGTATTCGCTTAAATAATAGAATTCCTAAACAGATAACAGAAGTTACAGAAAGTAAATTAACTAATTAATCTTATAAAAAATACTTTGATGAAGAAAGCCTATTATAACATAAACCTAAACATAGAAGACAAAGATGCATGAAAACTTCTGCACAAGCACCAACTGGTACCATTTAAACTAGCAAACCAAGAGAGATAAGTATAGATATATCTTCCGAAACAATGATATATTTACTATTCTAATTTGACTTGAAAAAGTGTTCCTTATGCGTCCTGTTTGAATAAATGATTTTTGAATTTTAAGTCCGAACTGCACAGTGTACCCACAGCTTGATGAAAGCCTAAAATCAATAATGCAACCATCTGCCTTTACATGACAATGCCTAGAATATAAAAACATGGCTGTACTCTCAGGGAAATTGGAAATTTCTTATTAACCTTAACGACGCGAACTCTATTTCAATGTTTTAATAGTAAAAAGGTTCTCTATACTTAAATTAAATCACTCAGTATTAAATTAATTAATTTTTATTAGTTATCTTTTAATTAAAAAAATAATAATAAAAGAAAGATGAGGTACTTTGTCTATAAAATAGAAAGAAATCCGTTGGTTGTATGCCCTACAAGTTATGAAGTGGCAGATATCAGCGCCCATCATACACAAACACGAACAATATTTTTTAGTATAGTAGACAACAGTTTAGGCGAGTCTCCAGATGGCAGATCATCATACCCATGGAAAACCACCCCACAACCCATGTTTTAAATGAGTTGTGAAATTTTAACGCCTTTTACGCGGTATCCAAACGAAATGTAAATAAAAATAGAATTTAATAACCATGAAATCACATTAGCTTACAAAACAACAGGGCTACGAGGTTCTTGAAATAGCAGGTACTATTAAATATAAAACGTTATATTATAATAAGTTAAAAAATTGAGAGAAGTTTTAATTAAGAAACAGAAAATATATGAACGATATTAAAGATTCGATGCAACGGGCAAAGTTCTGTCCAATCAATACTTTAGCCACCTGCTACCGTATAGAGACCTATACGGCTACGAAAACAGCGTAGCTCCAGTAGATATTAAATACATAAATATTTAAAATAAAACGGCATTATATAAAATCATAAATTTTCACATTTCGTAGCTCCGTAGGCTAAATTTAAAATGGATTCCTTATAAAAAACAGAGCTGTAACACTGTACACACTTCTACATGTGTGGACGCCATATATAGTTATTAAGTACTGAATTTATCCGTAGATATATCTACTCATACTGAATGTTCTTGAGAAATGATTTTTTTTAAAAACAATAAAAAAAATTATACAAATCTTGAGTATTTGACCTGTTGGTTGTGTATATTTAGTTTAGGATTAGAATTTAAGTTCTTTTTAAAGGGAATTACACAAGCAGGAGGCTCACATTGGATAAGTGGTACACCTCACATGAGGCCTCTTAGTCTCAGCATGCGTATTGGTGCGTCGCCTTTAAAGTATAAGAATCCTTCTTTTTGAAGGTCGTATTTTATTTCTATAGCGGACAACGGAGCATGTGGGTCTCCTATATAGTAAGAGAACATCGTTGCGCATGAACAATCGCGCCACGTCCGCGCATGGTTGTTTTGCCGGCTTTTGATGCCGCTGAAGCCCTATTTTTAAGGGTCTTGGATATCCTCACTCACTCTGCGAAACACAGCACAAGTACCGTTTCACGCTGAGTATTCTGTGAATCCATGGTATCACTTCTGACGAGCCGGCCGAATTACTATTAAAACGATCAGCTGTAGGACGACAAGGACCGAGGCGATACGTATAAAACATAGAAATAAATATTGGATAGATTCAATTTAAGTTTGATTTATCTGTATTATTTTAAGTAATTCTTGATTTATTAGAAGGGGGGAGGGGGTTGTATGCCTCAATCGCCACGCTTGAAAGGCGTGTTGGCGATCGCAGTTCAGTTATATAATCCGCGGAGGACGCCGCTGCCCGCCTTCCTATATTCCCTTAGTCGCCTTTTAGACCCGCGGGAAAATTTGGGGAAGCGCAATTCTAAGCCGGCGCTTCACGGCAAAGGAAGTCCAGGGGAGAGGCCTATGTCCAGCAGTGGATGTTTTACGGCTGAAATGATGATGATGATGATTCTTGTTTTATTAAGAGAGCTACTTTTTAAAATGATAGTTGGTTTAACGTTGTTATAAGGTTGTTCTATCGGAGTGTGTTGTGAGAAATAAATTAATTTAAATATGAAGGATTGCTGAATTATATATATTACCATTGAATCGATTAATCAACATAAATATTCTTAGTTCAAAAGTTTCATTCAGCTGGATGGCTGGTTACATAACAAAACTTTATTTTTAACTGTTTTGACATTTTTGAATTTCAACAGGTGTTTTAGGGAAGATTAACGTAAGTAAAGTTGTGTTTTATAACAGTGAACTTCACTTGAATTCTTAGTTTTAAGTTTATTATGCCTAACTTTCGTGGCCATTACGCCGCAGCACGAAAACTTCATGCGCCGAGTATAAATTAATTCATTCAAACATAATCATTGGTGCGTTGAACGAAACATGTTTTCATTTAAATTGCATAATTACGATTTATTGGATTTAAAATTCCAATAAACATGTTTTGGATTAACTTTGATTTCATAGTCATATAGAAAATAGTTTTTCAGAGGGTTAAAATCGTGTGAAACTAACTTTTTACGCCGATTTAGCGGCATAATTTCATTGGCTTCCAATTTCCTCAGTCAGTGACACACGTGCCGTTTCAAGCTGAGTATTCTGTGAGATCGTAGTATCAGTTCGGATGAGCTGGCCCAATTTGTGCGTCAGCATATTCTTCAATATTACTTTCCCATAGGTGATGACGGCCGAGATTCAGTAATTGAGAAGCACTCAAATAAATAGAATAGTTACCTTCACTTGGCAATTCAGGATTCATAGTAAAAAGTTTATAAGTTGATTCAACACGTAATCCTAATTTATCATTTGTAAATTCTTATTTTTGGCTCTAACAATTAAAATTATTTGGTTGCATCTCAAATATTTTACATAATATCAAAAATGACCTATTGTTTGTAAAATTACCTAGTAATAATAATAAATTAACTAATTTCTTTAGATTTTTGAAGATTTGGCTATCTGTATTTTTGCATAAGAATCGTTATTTCAGTAGTCTTTTATTTACAAAGAGCCATATCAGACAAGAGATAACAAGTAAATTTAGTTAATATCCTAACTTATTGAGATATGACGAAGTAACGTGCAATTAATTTGTGTAACGGTATAGAAAATTAATTTTAACAACATTATTCCGTTATTTCGGCTGTTTATAGACATGGCGGCTTCACAAATGTTAACTCTGATGAGTATATTTACAAGGGATTTTACTCGGAAAAACCCGCAATGTGAGGAAAAAATAGGAAAAACCCCTCGAAAAACCCTGAATGGAAAAAAATGTGTTTTTTCATATTTAGCATATATAATAATATGTAGATGTATGTATTGTATGTGTATCTACATATATATGTAGATGGTTTACACAAAAATCTACTTAAAGTATATGACTGATATGTTATAATCTCACAGTCATCTTCACTACGTATTTATTCAGTATTTATTGTAAAAAGATTGGTTGATAGTCGATTTAACACTTAACACTCAATAATCTCTACTAGAATTAAGAATCCCAACTAAATAGAGCGAACTTACAGTTTCGGGGTAAAAAATGAAGAAATTGTAATTAAATCGGTTTAAATTTCATACTTTAAGCATGAATGTGGAACTACAAAATACAAATTTTCATTACTATCGTTAAGTTTTGAACGTTCTCGCTGGAGATCTAGTTCCTAATATTTTAGTTAACTGTTAGATAGGCTGAGTAACGTAACCTCTTAGGAGAACTAATTTTTGTCACATGTGTTGTCATGTGTATATTAACTTAAACTGTATTCAGCTCTTAATATATTAAATTCGTTTTAATTTTAATTAACGATTCACTCTCTGATAATGACTGAAGTACCGCATGTGAATCTTTTAATTAAACAGCACCCTGTGGGTTTTTAGTATTAAATTTAATTAATGGGTTTAATTGTTACCGACAAAGACATAATGGAGAAACATGTTTCTGTTGACGATTTTTATAATATCTTTTACTTATTATATATAGAAATATAAATAAAATTTTTACCCGTAGTAGTAATTTGTTCTTTATTGGTAAAATAAATTAAGATGAATTAATGTTCAAAATTAAATAATTAAAAAATTAAATATGCCGCTGAAGCGTCGTAAGAATCCGGCAACACAATCAAATCGCGGACGGTTGTTGGTGTTATCTTACCATATAGACCCAAATGCCCGATACACCATAAAATATAAAAATATACAATTGTAATGTATACAATTAAATAGTGTAATCCTAAACTTTGAGTGTCAATTAAGTTACCTTTACTTGAGAGCTACTTAGGACCTGAACCCCACTTAAGTGTGTTTTATGAGCTCGTTTAATGTTGCCAGTGACGACGTTAAAAGATCCAGTTAATGTCTTTGTTCATCATTTAAAATTAATTTTCACGTGCTCTTTTTTAAATGGAAATGCTGGAAAATGAGCAGGTATCTAGGATAAGCGGTCCTGCGTCCATGGACACTTCTAGCCCTTGTACGGCCGCGGGTGCTGTGGCGGCCTTTTAGGAATAGTTAAGCTCTTTTTTTGAAAGACCTCAAGCCGTTTTGGTTTTTATGCTATTTTATATATTATTTTAATTATCTTTCCTGTGTCTAAAATATCAGTTTTGTAATTAAAATTATAACTACACCATAGGTTATAAGTTAAAACGAATAAAGTTAATTCTTTGACACTTATTTATAATTCTTAGTATGGCAACATTTAGATGAAATTAGTAATTCACGAGTCGTCCATGTTTCGGAGCTCTAAGTTTCATCAGACGAAAAGTGAGGGCTCGACTATAAGTACCTTTTGATTTACCGTTTTTCCAAGATTTTTGCAATTTAGTCAAATTTTCTCGATTTGTATCCACTCAATGTAACAATTTAAAATAAGGAAAACTGTCTTAACTTTCATGGATTTGTTTATTTAATTAACCATTTCTTACCCTTTTTCGAAACAAAATTCTACGAAATTTAAAAGTTAAGGGTTTACAACTTGGTCGCAAATTAAGTACCCTTTCATATAATTTTTGTACTATTTAAAGTCCTCATGGATGAGTTCTTGTAAGCTACCGTAACTTAATCGGCAGTGGGTTCATTCCCAGGACTAAATTTATTACTTTATACAATAGAATTTGTAATTTAAGAAAATCTATGGAAGAGCTTGACAGTGGTTGGACAAGTGTCTAAAAGCTGTATTATTAGTGATAGAACCACGTTGAAATATTTTCTACCACACTAATTGGCCTAGCTCGTCCAAACTGATAGCGCGGGCTTACAGAATACCAACGTGAAACAGTACAGTTTATGAAACGAAGAGGCTAGCCTAGGAAGACAGGTCTTCCGCCCATGGATACCACATAGCGCCTGTTGTGCCGTGGACACGTTGCCGGCCTTTTACAGATATATAAAAACATATTTTTTCTTGTGTGATTGTTGCGGTTTTTTGAAATATCAGTAACAGTAACTAATAAAAACAACTAAACTTATTTTCTTGTAATATAAATCAACATTTAATAATTTCGCTGAAAGTAGTTTCAGCTTGCGAAAGGAAGGTTTTTTCGGCCATTTTTTAGGAATGTGCTCTTAGCATGATTGTTCGAGTACTTACTTGTTATTGTTCGGGATAACAGTTTCTCCACCCTGGTCTCGCAAGACAAATAGCCCCTGTTAGATTATATGGATTGAAATTGTAACCTCGGCCCGGAAAAGATGAAGAAACGATTTTCAAAATAAGGTGATGGTAGTGTAATGGCAAGAAACAGATGGCGACAGATCATCCGATCCAAAACCAACCTAGTGCTGACCATGATCCACAGACTTAAGGGACTAACTCAGAGAGAGAGAGAGAGTGACAGCAAACTACGCTATGAAACCCATTCTGTCTAATAAGCTAGCAGCGTAAACTTGCTTTTCTAGAAAAAGTTATCTCCATTGGGCGATCGGTTACAAAATCTTTCACCATCCGTAAATACCTCGTCCTCCAATATTTATGAGAAGACTTTTTGGATAAAAAATATTTGAGGCAGATAATATATTCTATGCTCACCACGATACTATGCACAAGGCACGAGATATGAGTTCAGTATCAAATCAAATATTTTTTTATTCACAACGAATCGTATGCATGATCAAATTTCATCAACGAACTGAAGGTTGAATACCAAGTTACATATGTAGCACCTTCATATTTGTCGTATTTAGCCTTTTTTAAGGCATGTCACGCCTACCACTCTGGGGAACTGATTGCTCTATATACCTGCAATACGAATCGGATAACTTCAAAAACAGAGCGAACTTCTCGCGTAAAGGCTGGCAACGACCCGAGACACAGCTGGAGCTAAGGGGACTGTTAACGGGCCTCCTGATCAGTACCCTTCCATTTTTATTAAAAAATCTGCGAACAGCCGAGAAATTCAAGATTAAATTAACGTTGTCCTCGAAGTAACGTAAGTTTGGTTAGAATCGATAATGGTCAGTGTCAAAAGTTCAGCATACGAATAATGCTAAATATTTCCATCAGGCGTTATTTTTTATGAGGCTCCCGCGGGAAATCTGCGCGGATAGTAAGTTCTCCAGCTTTTACGATTCGTACGAACAACATTCTGATCTCACGACAAATGTTTATTTACGTCTATTTGTATTCCACTACTACGTTTAGTTGTCGAAAGAATTTATATAAAAGTCGGAAGGGAAATGAGCGGTGGTCCGCCCACGAGCACCACAAATGGTGGGGCGCGTGTGAGATACCCGCCTATTAGAGATACGCTGCTTTTGTGGTCCCCAACCGGTATTTCCATACCTACATTATCTTATTTTGTATACATTTGCAGGCAGCTGATAAAATTTTTATTGATGTAAAATTGTATGTATAAAATATGTAATAATAATATATATCTCTCTCTTATAACATTTTTATAAACTTCGACTATTTCTTGTTCACGATTTTCTTTAAGAAATAATATATTTAAACTGAAATCCGAATGTGCGTAACTGATTAGATTCTACGCCTGAACAGATCTTATAAATTGAATTTGTATTTGGGCGGGTTTCACAGCGGTCGGGCGGGTGACATCATTTTAACCGTAGGAGAGCCGTGCTGACTTATTAACTGGTCCGGCGTATTCAAACTGATACCAGGAGCTCACAGAATTCCAGCGTAACGTATAAGTGGTACTGTGTATTGAGTGATCGAGGATTACGAAAGCTAAGTTATAGTTTAAGTGACGTAAAAAGCCAGTAACACTACAAAATCGTAATTTATCGCGGCGACTTCTATCAGGGCTCGTGGTTGTTTCCACTATCTGCTTTTTATTACAAAAAGTAAAACCTATAGTAAGAGCCAATATTTGTCAAACAAACATCTTACATATGACAGCAATCAACGACCAACTGGGATTCTTTGGTTTTGAGAAGTTCACAAGTTTAAAATGTTTCGCAATTTACCAAGCCTTGTGTCAATATGGTGTGTTTATTTAACAAGGATAAATATTATGATTTAAAACTAAATACATTTGCTATCAATAGACTCTTATGGTCATTTATTTGTGTTCAGAGAAACAAAGTCTAGTAAACCAGGCTCTGAAAATTTATTTTTCGGTTTTTTGGTTTTCTAGACTTTTTCCAGTTTACTAGACTTTGTCTGAACACAAATAAATTACCATAAAAGTCTATTGATAGCACCTCTCTGAATTAAATTAATATTTAATTTAACATAATTTATTATCACTCTATACCGCTATTAAGTTACAAGTTACTTGACATTTCGTCCATACACAGAGACAGGGCTACGCGCTGGTAATTACAGATTAATTGATACTAATTTTAAATAAAAATATCTTTATTATACTCCGTAATATATCTTAAATATAATATGATGAATGATACACGTCTCGACCGATTTTTATAAATATTCGCTTACTATGTGTATCTGAAAATTTGCCAACGGTTATTTATGAAATAATTAAATATTTCGTTTAGAGATTTTGTTAATTTTTGAAAAATTCAACATTAAAATACACACAACCCTAAATTTTCACCCTTCAACCACCCTTTATTAATAGAAATATTAGTAGGAATGTTAATAATTAATAAGTCTAATAACGATTGCCGGGTTTAGCTATATAGAAATGTTTATTTAAATAGTTATTACAGATTGTTTAAATTTTTAATGCTGAATTATAAATAAATAAAATAAAAGTTTTGTCCAAGTAAATTTTGTTTGGTCTCCTCTCAACGGTAGGAGTATGAAAACCCGTTGTTGACTACCTCTCACACTAATTTTCATAAAGATAGGACGAATCATTTCGGAGGAGTTTAGTAACAAACACCGTAATTCGGAGAGCCTTTTAAATAAATGGTTTTATAAGTCTACCATGAAGCGATAGGTATCGGGTTCTTATCCCAGTCCGGACAGTTATGGCAAACCCTTCCAGAGACTGAATAAATTATAATTTGATTTATAATTTATTCAGTTTTTGGAAGTCATGGCAGGGCCGAGTCTTAATACAGTCGCACCGTGGGTAAGCCCTACTAAATCATATACTGACGCATTATTTGGGCCAGCTCGTCTACAGTGATACCACAAGCTCGAAAAATAAATAAATAAAAATATAAATAAATAATAAATAAAAATATTTTGCTTGAAAATGTAGTTGTATTTGAAACGCTGCTACTACTTTTTCGCTGACTGAGTGAGGATATCGGAGCTCCTTAAAAATGCTGCTTAAGTAGCGGAAAAGCCGGCAACAGAACGAATGCGTGGACTGTGTCGTGGTTGTCCAAGCGAGGCGGAATTCTTTTACTATATAGAAGACTAATCTGCTGTATTGTCCGCTATACCATAAAAATACGGCCATTATATACATAAAATTTATAGGATAAATTAATTTTTTTTTCATTATGTTTAATTCTGTTTAAAGAAAATATTTTCATTGCGATCATTTAAGCTTAACTCAAAGTTCACTCACAAGTCTATACCTCCATACGAATCGTGTGATCGGATCTGGAATGAAATGGAGATGGCATTCGGCTTATCTCAAAGTAATTTACAGGCAAGAGCGCCTTATCTTATTGAATGGTTTGTGGGACTTAGCGGCTTCTGCTTGGCGTGTGCTATACACGTGTACATTTATTAAAGATTAATTTTCGGCAATATCAAAATATGCTTAGTTTTTTAATCGGCAACGCACCCGCGACGTCCATGGGCAGAGAACCACGTATCCTGGGTAAGTCTCCTGCTCGTTTGCAACCGATATAATAAATATAAACAAACATGGTGTTTTTTAAACGTATTTCTTCATGGGCGTATATGCATTTGCAATTCTCTTGCGAGATGATATGTGGGACATGGAACTCCGAATTGCCAAATCCCTATTAAAACCTCACGACGCCAGTTGTCAGAACTTTCAGTGGCTTCAATATCCCCTTGAATCTTCCGAAACCAAATTTACTAATAAATGAAATTTTATATTAGGACTAAGTATCAAACGCGCTCTCCGTCGCTTCGTAGTAGGCTTATAAGACTACTTAGCTGCTTAACTCTAATTTTTAATGCTACTTAATTAAATTAAACACTTGTTACGAATTTATTACATTTATTACTAGATAAATTACTATTGGTAGAAAAATTTGTAGGAATATTGAAATAAGTCTTTTAGATATTATGGGATCGTATACATGGCTCTTTCGAACCAACTTAGATTAATGATTTTTCTCTTGAGGATTTCTTGATTTCTTACTTTGGGAGACTGTTTATAATCTAAAAGAACTCTTATAATGGTAGCATCAATCTCAAACGCCGTATCTGTGAGCTTTAAGCCATCCTCGAAGCGGTAATGTATAAGATAATAAGATATCAGAAATATCTTGGCATTACCAAAAAACAAATATTGTAAGCCTTGTTTTCAATAATAAATTTTGTTACCATGACAACGAATATATACAAAAAATCCTCATATAGAGTAAAAGAGATTTTTTTTATTTTAAAAGAGAATCCTGGTCAGTTACTTGTCTGTTCTTTTGAGTAATTCAACCGTAAAAATATCTAGGTCCTTTTGTCATGTTTTGTTTAGTTACATGTTAAAAAGATTGTATTTTATTTTAAAAAATATGTTTAGTAATGGCGGACAATTGAACAGGTGGGTCTCCAATTTGGTAAGAGAACACCACCGCCTATAGACAACAGCACCACAGTCCGCGCTTTGGTTGTGTTGCAGGATTTATTACACCTCAATTTAAAAGGCGTCCAACATCCTCACTCAATAAAACACAGCACAAGTACTGTTACACTCTGAGTATTCTGTTAGCACGTGGTATCAATTCGGACGAGCCGGCCCAACTTTTGCATCCGTATATTCTTCAGCATGGCTCTCCTACGGCTGTAAAATATTATTATTATTAATAATACCAATATACACTGTTACTGGTTCTTTGAATTCATGCATAATCTGTATGTCTTTGAAATGTCTTTTAAGTAGCTTATTAGAAGTTACGAAATGGCAACACAGCAAAGCAAATCCAACTAAAATCAGTCGTACATCAGCACAATTGTATCAAAAGGGTATTATCAAAGTTAATTAATAATACGACTCCAGGGATTCTTCCCAACCATTAATTAGATTATGAAGATATTATATATAGTACATGAGTTTTTGATAAATTATAACTCTCAAATAATATTCATATTCTATAGTATTTACCTATAGATGTATTAAATAATAATATAGAATATTCGCTAAACTCGTTCTCCGCAAGTCGACTTTTGAGCGCCTATTTGGGTGTGGGGTGATGTTGTGCCACCCTTACTTCCCAAGAATAAATCATATAGAATAAACTAGTATTAGTTAGTTTTCAGGTATTCCTTATGACTGTACTAGCAGGTTAGTTAATAAATAAATTGTTCACTCGTGGGAGAGCCATGCTGAACCATATATTGACGCACTAATTTGGTCGGCTCGTCTGAAGTAATAAACACTCTGGCAGAACCAGAATGAAAAAGTATTTTTACTGTGTGTTAGTGAGAGTGGATATAATAAGCCCGGGCATATCATAAGAAGTCGGCAACACAACCGAATCGGGGATTGTGGTGCGGTTTTTCACGGTGATCTCTTATAATAGAGAAGCTCCATTGCCATCTATACAATAAAAAAATAAAAAAATCCCTTACAAGCTCTTAGACCATGGTAATATACTAAATGTAAAATACATCCCCATAGGTCTACTTATTCTATCATGAAGGCCCGTATTGAAAGTTCAGATGAAGGCATACAAAATTAGGGCTGTCGTTTACAACTTTCAGGTTCAGTACAATTATTTTCACGCTGGTATTCAATGAGCCCATGGTACTTCGGAAGGGTTAGCCTATTTATATTGTTAACATGGCTCTCTCACGGAGACAGTGTTAAGGCACTCGGCCTGCCACTGTCAAGCTCTTACAAAGACCAAATAATATATAAGTTAAATTATAAATCCTTATTCGATCCGGGGATCGAACCCGATACCGCTTGCTTCGTGGTAGGCTTATAAGAACACATAGCTACGAGGATTTTAGATTAAATTCTTTATGCTAGCAAATAAGGGCCGCAGCCCCAAAGCTCAGTTTAGCTGGGTCCACAAAAAGGCTTCATAGGACTTAAGGGACGCGTTCAGATTTTCATTTTGAAACATTTTAACATAAATGACCGCACTCTGCCGCTAAATTACTCGGATTTAGCTAAATAACGAATTTAATTGCTTCATTTAAGGTTTTATGCGTGTATCCCTTGTTTGGACAAACATAAGATATTATATTATTTATTAAATATTATTATTATTATTTAATTAAATATGTTATATATTTGTGTTAACTATGTGTATATGGTTAATGGTATGTGTGGGATTAGGCCTTCATTATTCATAAAAAAAATTTTTTTTAATGAATTTTGTGTATGAAAGCTTAAATAAAAGTTTGTATTTTGTCTTATATTTTATATCTTGTTTACATTTTATATTACATTACATTTTGCGTATATTACATTTTGTATGTATAAATCGTCGGTAGTACAGCCTAAGTAAATAAATAAAGTTTATTTATTTATATGTCAAAGGTATATATATATATATAAATATAAAGCTTGGCTGCCTTTGTATCACCTACATATATTCGTAAAATTAAATTGAAAGTTTAGCCAGAAATAAGCAGTGTAAGAATTTGTATAAAATACATGTAAAAATAAGGATATATGTTACAACATTGCCTCATAAAAGATATATAGCCGTTGGTTATCCGTTACCAATAATATTAGCTAATGAATGTCTTGGATAAAGTCCAATGTCCGAGTACCTCGAGTTATATAAATAAATATTATTTAAATATAGATTTAAACAGTGATGTGTGCTTTTGATGTCTCGGTATACGGTTCTTAAAAACGTCAGCTATCTAGTAATTAATTACTGATTTAATTACATAATTAAATTAGCCTCCAAGAATATAATTATAATTGGACACAAAGGCTCACAGAATACTCAGCGTGAAACGGTCGTTGTACTGTGTTTCGCAGAGTGAGTGGAGATATCGGAGGCCTCTAAAAATTCCCCTTAAGTGGCGTAGAAAGTCGACAGCGCAACCAAAGCGCGGACTTTGGCGGTGATAGATGGGCGGTGGTGTTCACTTACCAGGAGACCCACCTGCTCCGTTGTCCGCTATACTATAAAAAAGAATTTAGGAGCGCGACAAATAAAGCGACACATTTTAGCAATCATCTGCAACTCTATAAAGCGCAAATTCGGCCTATATTGGTCACACCTCCAGGTGGTAGTTCCCAAATATTAGCTTCTTGCTCTTGACCGCATTCAGTTTAAAGCGGATCGAATATTCCACTACCAGGTGGTAGGTCGTTGGTGCCGTCAGCATCTCTATCGGTTTTTATAAGCCTTTCATCTTTTTAATTTAGTGATTAATATTGAAATTTCGAGAAAGGTTCTCGAGTGGCGATCGCATACTGGAAAGCGCAGAGTGGGACGTCCCGCAACGCGATGGAAAGACGATCTCACGAAGGTCGCGAACAACTGCTGGATCCAGATCACTCAGGATCGTAATAGGTGGGCGTCTTTGGGGGAGGCCTATGTGCAGCAGTGGACTTAATGGATGATGATGATGATGATTGAAATTTAATAAATGATTGAAAAAAGTCTTTTACAAAAAGCCGATCTTAATTCTCAACAGACAATGTCGTAGTTCTAAAGCAGTATAATGGTGCTTGAAAGTTTAGTACGGCCGGGACTTCTTGACCTGCCATAATCCTATTTTATGAGGTGATTTCAACTTAAATTGCTCTATGACCCAAGGGAGTCTAAACTTGATAATTATACTTGACTAAATGTTGGCAGCGTCTTTACGACCCTCAAAGCAAAGAGCGATTTTAGTTGAGCTCTTAAACGAATAGGCCTATAAAAAGGGATGCCGTGACCGAGTCATTTATTTATTTATGCCTTTATAAGTACGTCAAAAATATCATAAAATGTAAGAAATAAAACGTATTTTATTAAGCACTTTCAGCATATCATACATTTTAACATTGGACTACAAATATTTTTATGAAAATATTCCATATCACCTAGATATTGGTCAACAATTGTGACAACAGTCTATGGAAACAGGTGCCTGCAGTTATTTTCAAACTTCGACCTGGGGACCTTCAAATAAAGAATGTTCCTAGCCCTAAAAGGTCGGCAAAACACCCGCGACCCAGGAGGTAGTTCGTGTGCGAAGATGATCGTAATAGTAAGGGCTCATAAGGCGGTTAGAACCATAGAGAACCGACTATTCCGTTGTCTCCTATATAATTTAAGTTTTTTGTTTTTCCCCGAATCAAACTCTCCATATCCAGTCAAAGAAACCACTACACAAAACTAATTATAATTTTTGTATATTTAAAATAAGAGATTCATTTAGAATTTCAAGATATTTTTGGGCCATTGTCAATGTAAATCCAGTGTAATTTATGTTTTCTCACATGACTCGTGATTAATGATATAAAAATTCACTTTGTTTCATGTCGTCTACGAAATATATTCTGCTAAAACGTTTTGAGATATGATTAAACATTTTAAATAAGGAGTTTAAGGTTTCAATGTTTTACTGCTATATAGTAAACGGTATAGCCATGGGTTTTAACATCAGAACTGTATTTTAAGAAGATATTTTCTAGTGAAGAAGAGTTTCCAAGTCAAAAATTGTTATTTCCTAAAAGCCTTTAAAACAAAAATTACAGATTGTTCACGAACAAAAACAGATTTGACTTTGAGAACCTTGTAGTTAAGTAATCTTATAAGCCTACTACGAAGCGAGAGGTATTGGGTTCGATCCCCGATCCGAATTAGAATGAATAATTTATTCGGTCGTTAGATGGGCCTTGACAATGGCCGAGCGAGTGTCGTAACTATCTTGTATCTTGTTCTGAGCTGTTGAAACATACGCACTTATTTGGCTCGCTTGTAAGCAATGATACCACGAGTTTACAGAATACTCAGCGTGAAGTAGTACTTTGTTTTATTGTGTGGGTGAGGATTTTCAAGATTCTTGAGCTTATACCGCCTAAGCGGCATAAACAGTCGGCAACGTAATAAACAAAAAAAAAAGATCTGATAAGAGCAGTCAAGAAACTTGGAGAGTCTCATTTTTTATTATTTTTATTTTTTATTCAAACAGTGGTAATCGGGCAGGAGGCTCACCTAGGGCAAGCGGTCCTCCATCCATGGACATCCCTGGCCCTTGCATAGCCACGTTACCGGCCTTTATGGAATATCTAAGCTCTTGGTTTCTTTGCGCTTGGCTCTCTTTGATTTGGTAATGTCTCTGCTGGTAGCTAATTCCACAGTGCGATGGCGAAAGTTATAAAATGCCTTAAAAACACTCAGTTGTGTATCGAAAAACTTCGAGGTGAAAGCGATGAAACTTTGTTTCTGCATTGATGTCCGATGGTGAATTTTAGTATATCCAGAAATCCAGATACTTTTATACATTAATATTAACTGGTGCAATTAAAAGCCAAATCCCAAGCGAAAAAATCCTTCAAAAATTCTACTCCTTTATAGAGCATCCTTTCCTTGATTTAATATTTAAATTTATTTAAAGATAGTTCCTGCACTTTCTCTTGGTAATTTCTTTAAGATTTGTATAAAATTTCTTTGAAACAAATTATTTCTTTTATGCAGCCAATTAAACGGTACAGATACTTTTTATTTTATATACACAGTAAATACTTAAGTCTGTTTTTCATTTCTATTAAAGCAAATTTTATTAAACCTCGAGTCAAACACGCAATTTTTCTCTTATCAACTAAAAGTTTTGCGTTATAAATCATTTTTTATCATACACAAATATTGAATTTTTCATATTTATTGTTATCACGTATTTTCAAGTTACTACGACATTGGGACCTTAAGAAAAAGATCACACCTCGTTAAAAGGCCAGTTACACAAAGTTAATAAAGCCGTTGAGGGTTCCGATATGCAGCACTTTTGTCCTGTTTTCAAGTTCTCACTTTTTTATGGTAAAGCGAAACTGATCAGGTGTGTCTTCTATTGACTAAGAGAACTTCGCCGCCTATGGACAACTGCGTTACAGTCCACCTATAGATTGTGTTGTCGGCTTTTCACGCCGCTTAAGCGGTATTTTAAGGGCCTCCGATATCCTTACTCACTCAGCTAAACACAGTAGAGGTACCGTTTCAAGTACTACCTTACTACCTCAGTTATATACCTTCTCATGCTTAAAAATCTTAAATAAAATAATTAATTTTATTGTAATATTATTTAGTTAGTTATCGATTCAAAGTTGAATGAATGGTTCAGTTATTCATTTGCGTAAGCGAATTATACGCTCAACTATCTGTAACTTAATTGGATTAACTTAGTTCACAAGTTAACTCTCGTTTAACCATAAAGTAGTTAACTTGAGATTTAACTGAGTTTAAATTATGACTGTAACAATATGGTAACATAACTTTGCTATAAGATGATAAAAGATTTTATGGATATAGAGAAGCAAACGAGCGATCACCTAGTATAAGCGGTCCTCCGTCTATAAACAGCCCTAACCCATGTTGGGCAGCGGGTGTGTTGCTGGCCTTTTAGAGATAGGTACGCTCTTCTTTGATGAATTGGAAAAGATCTAATATCTAATCCAAAAGTAAGAACTTTTTTGCTGATGTTTTTCTGAAACGCCAGCCAGTTAGCTCTAGAAAGATATTCAAACCAATACAACTTCATATAGAAAGCAGCGAACTTCACCCTTAAAAGCCTTCAATTTATCCACAGGTCAACTGGAGTTCAGATAGGCAGTAGACTAATAGTACTCACTTAGGGTAAGCGGTCCTCCATCCGTGGACACCCCCAACCCTTGTAGACCCGCAGGTGCCGGTTTTCATAAATATATTTAAAAAAATTTAAAACAGGCTCTAGGATAAGTTTTTTCGTGAGATTTATACGCTTTTTTGAAGGACGCCCAGCCGTAATAATTTACAAATACGTCTGCAGGCCATTGGTTCTATAGAATGATATGGTGGTACAACATTTATTTTCCATGATAAATACGATAGATGCTTTTTATGAGTTTGAATGAAACAAACCCTTCTTATTTAAGAAACAATGTTTATTTTGCAAAAAGCATTTTTGTATACATGCACATTATAATACACTTAATAAAATTGCGTTAACACAAACCTAATACGCAATTATTACACAATCATATTTTTATATATAACAGTTGACTCCAAAAGTGTCTCAAAGTAAACCAATCAGTTTATTTCACTATAGGTTTGATAATAAATCCAAATAAACTGATAAAAAGGCAATTTTCATTTCTTCAACCTTATTTAATCAATAAAACATTCTAATTCTATTTGGTGATTTTAATAATTATAAAAAATTCAAGCTAAGATTTTAATAATTTCTGGAGTAAAACATATGAATTTGATCTAATAAATAAGTACTTACGTTACCAAAAGACAGAACATAAGAATAGACAAAATTAAACACATATATTTTTGTTCTTGATTAAATAATAATAAAGAAAGAGCGCGATAAAGTTATTCAAATATTTTCATTAAAGATTTTAACGAATATTTTACTTCATAAATCAATCGATAATTCAAACATTTTATGTAATCAAAATATCATCAAAATATGACTTTCAAATCGAATAATATGATTAACCTTTGGATGCGTATAACTTTACACAGAAAGGTAATGTAAACTATCTTGTAAACATACGTACAGAATGTTTGCTTAGTTTTATTTCTGAGGCATCATAGTTTAAAAAAAAATATCTAGAAAAAATAATAAATAATATATGATAATTTCTAAATTTGTTAAATTTATAAAATATTACTATTACGGTAGTATAAATTATATTTTGCAAAACATAGTATTATAAAGTGTAGGTTATTAAGTAATACATAATCTTTTTCGAATTTCAATTTTCTAGAGCAAACTAACTAAAGGAACTTCAAAAATAAATAATTTCTCCCAGTCTAAACTGTTAATATAAATGTATCACACTAGATTACAGTGTCACAATAAATACTTTTTGTTTAAAAACTTTTTAAAAGTGTTATAAAGGAAAAGTTTTTGTAAATATATAGAAAATCAATTTGGAATATTGTTAATTAAACCTCACCAAAGTATACATTATGACACTGAACTTAAATTATATTTACAAAGAACTGAACTCTCACAAAACGATAGTTAAAAATTTAGTTTGTTAACAAAAAAATTAGAAATAAGATTTCAAATATCACAGTCAAGGTAAGAAGAAAGATATTACAAATCATATTGGCGCGAGTTTGTTTGTGATAATTTTGAGACAGTTGAAAGAAAATTTAGTCTGTGGAAATTCAATTCTGAGACAGATTATTGAGAAACAGTGATTCCCAACCTTTTTCAGCCACGGACGCCCAGGAATTCAAGGACAGTTTTCACGAACGCCTTAATAAAATAATTACATGTTTAAGAGAATTATGTTAGTATATTTGATAGTCATGTTTATCATATTTTGTGCTATAATTTTAGTATAAATTGTAACTTGGAAGTTGGAGGTATGATTCTTGCAAGAAACCTTACGCTAGTGTCATCAAAGACTTAATTCTCGGTAATCCCGATATATTGATTGCGTAAGGCTGCAAAGGCCGCTCAGACGGACGAGAAAACATTAAAATAAACTATTACGAGATAAAATTACAAACACGCACTAGATAGAAGTTTCATCATCATTATCATTTCAGCCGTAAGACGTCCACTGCTGGACATAGGTCTCCCACTTGGACTTCCATGAATACCTGTCGGAGCTGACCTACATCCAGAGTCTTCCGGCGAACTTTATAAGGTCGTCTGTCCACCTTGTGGGTAGACGTCCATGTAATTACTAGATAGAAGTTTACTTATATATTAATTACAAATATTTGCCCTTTGTGACACCCAGCGGAATAAATAGAACGTGCGAGCTTCATGTTGTATTTCACGATGGTTACGCTCTGACTAGGCGATCGCATTCAATAGTATTAGTAATCTCATGAAGGTCGCGGGCAACCGCTGGGTCCAGGTCGCTCAAGATCGTAATAGGTGGACGTCTTTGGGAGAGGCCTGTCCAGCAATGGACTTGATAGGCTGATGATGATTTAATAGTATTTATGAAACAATTTAGTGAGGGTAATGTAGATTAAAATTTGTATTCTTTTGATTTAAAAACGTAGCTGAATAAGCCATGTTAAAATTTTGATTTCTTTTTTATGTAAATTACGCTGAGTGTATGAGATGTTTCATAGCGTTTTTAGAATAAATTGAATGAAATTTGTTATATACTCGAAATATTACCTGCTAATACGGCAATATAGTATGTAGCAGGTATATTATCAATTATCAAAATATGATCCAAATATAAATCAAATGTACTAAATTGTATAAAATAATCTTATTACATATTAATTACGTATTTCAATTGATTACTATATCAAAATTATCACAAAATAGCGCCATAGAATCTTAATATGAGAACTTTTAGTTATAATTTTTTCTGTTTGTCCTGCATTGTGACAAATTTTTAACCTTTTTTAACAATGCCCCTTATCTGGATTTGAATCGATTTTGGTTTAATTATATTTTAGCTTAATTTTTAAAATATAGTGTACAAGTATCATCTTGCGTAAGAATAACAGTAGTAATAAGAATTAAAATCTGTGATTGGTTGTTTTTATTATAACATAGAAACTGATACGTAAAGTTCTGCAGATACAAAGTTTCAAATATAGGCTTCGTTATTTAAGACGGCTATGAACGATAAATGGCTTCCTATAGAGCCTTGGCAAGATGCCTAATATATCCTGTTAGAACTGAGAAAATATATAAAGTCAAATAAAGTAAAAATTCTCGTGAACATTTTATATTTATTTTTAAAAATACATTTCTTAAATGTACCACCAAATTTCTTAATATTTTTGAAAGAAAAGAGGTCTACCTGCCAGGATATACAAACAATATTATATATCTATTACGTCGAAGCTTGTGAAAAGGAGAAGAAAATGGGTGTGTGCCTCAAAAATGGTGGTAATTTTCATCGAGTGCATTGATGACGTGCGATAACGCTGCAATAGCGTTGTTTATGCATGGACCGATACAGGTTTAGTAGTGTGATGTTATGATTGCGGGACATTTAGTTTCTATAGGAAAGTAAATTGTAGAGGCGTGAAACGCTTTACATTTCAAGCTGTCTACGATGACGCCGAAATATATGATTTTGCTAGGGGATCGATTGATTTATGTCTCCACTTCCCCAGTATAACATCATTGAGATATTTGCCGGCCACTCAGGTTGACCCCTGCCCTGCAACGGCTCATGCCGATGGCAAAGTCTCGCAGAAAATGCCCTTGTGGTAGTCGCAGAAAACATTAATTTCTCTGCGAGCCCGCGTTAAGCTATAAAGGCCGGTCTGGCCGACAGCGAGAAACCATACAAAAATAATTTTAATAACCCCATATACAAACAAGAGAAAATATTTATCATAATTTATATATTTACAGTCAGATCTATCAAAATTATGTACCTTTAGAACATACGTAGTTCGGGCTTAAAAGTTCTCATATTAAAATTGAACGAAACGTATGTAAGAACTATATAAAATGCAAAACACTACATGCTTAATACATAAATCGTACTACTTACACCGAACTATTAAAAATTACATATTGCTGTGATTTTATTACTAATACTTAGGAGATTTAAAATTCATTTTATGAATAGAATATTTACAAGGAAACCTATCACGAAAGACGCTAATTAAACAGCATCAGATTACACCTTGGACCAAGTTCACGCGAAACTGATAGTTTAAACTGTGTTTAAACCTGTATTCCCTCGTTAAATAATACTGATATGATAATAAAATCAGCGTCTTTTCGTGAAGCCAGAAAGATAGTATGGCGAAATTCCGATTATATAAATTGATTAATACATTTTTAAAACTATTTACTATGTCTTCGTCTTAAGAAATTTTAATGTTAATAAGTTATTGTATCAGTAATATTCCAGACAGTGAAATAAAACTAAAACAATTGGACGGACTTAAAACAAAAATTACACAATTTCTCAGAGGCTATTGTTTCTAAAACTCATTTAAAAAAATCTCTGGTGAATTATTGAACAGAAACTATTTATTGATGATAGATTTTCATGATGATAATTTTACGAAGTGTCATTGTTCTCAAAAATCTGTCAAACGAGAGGCTACATATTAGGCGACGTATATATACTACCACTAACATTGCACGCTGTGAGAAAGATCTCGGTCAAGTAACTATAGCTATCACGATTAGGTTGTCTTATGAATATCTACATTTCTCTATCCTTTGGTTGGAACTTAATCTATAAATATAAATAATTGCAAAATAGCATACAGTTTAAATAAAATGGTTCATTGAAAACTTTACAAGATTTTGAAATACTCCATGTTAGATTTGGCAACAGTACACTTATGCGGGAGAGAGTAGAGGCTAAATATCATTATGACTTAGTATAGAAGTCACAACCATTTAATATTACTCATAATATGTTAATACTTAATCTTCTGTTCACAGTACACTAATTAAAAATAATAATAAATTATAGGAAAAACATTTCTGAATACAATTATAACCATATTTACATTCAACAAAAGGCTTGTAGCTATATAAAAAAAATATAATTGTAAATTCAATGAAAAATGATACAAAAGTAAGAGTTTAGGCTTAATAGCACTAAATTTTGATGCCTAAGTTTTTCAACGGTTAGGAAACCACGGTTTTAATGTTACACGTGAACGTCTCTATCAAGTATCAACAGCTATATTTCAAAATTACTTCCGCTATACACAAGATATACCAACTTGATAATTCTATTAAATTTATTTCGCTAATATTTTGAGACTTAATTACAAAGGAAGACATTGAATTTACAATAATTTGGCTCAACTGTGACTGCTATTAAAATCAGTTTATTAAATAATTTATCCGACTTAACCGAAATTCAAAAAGAAAGCTTTCAACACATGTAGTAATAAGTTTAATAAACAATGAAATAAATATTCGTTTTTCAAATATAAAAAAAAGATTATCTTATAAATCCTTAAAAGCCTTTAAGACTTCCATTTTATTTTATTTGAATTAAATATATATTTTCTTGTGTTATTAGATTAAAAGCGAGTCGCACCACATTTGTTTAGCAGTCACAGCGTCTCCCGTTTTCGAAAAGGTTAAGCAAAGTATGTATGGACATTGATAGACAGATTTTATGAGATTATAAAAGACGTCTATATTTTTATCGATAGTGAAATTTAAAAATTAAGATAAAGTAAATTTGTTCACTACTTCACACTTGTATTTAGGGAAATATTATTTTAATATACATTTTTATAGCGAGCTAAATGGTGTACCAGTTCGTAAGTTGTCAGATATGCTGTACCCAGTTTTTTATTGAAAGTGTGGCACATGAGCAGAAGGCTCACCTAGGATAAGCGATTTTCCGCCCATGGCCACCCTTAGCTCTTGCAAGGCCGCGGGTTAAATTATTTATTTAGTTTAATTTTGTTTTAGTTCTTTCTTTATTAACTTTGTCACTTTATCTTAATTCCTAACCTCACTTTCGGAATATTTTATCACACGACACCAAAACATCAAATCTAATGATCTGTTAGTTATAAGCATATTAAATTACTGTTTTATCCGATTAGTTCTGATTAAATCGTTAAATAATTTTTTATTTACCTTAAAATCCGTCAAAACAGTATTTTATTTAACACGCAATAACAATACTTATTAGCACATCCATTATTTTAAAAACCTTGTCTATTGAAGCGTTATTTGTCCCCCATTATATCTCCCTAACTTTAATTATAAATTTTTTTATTCAAGGTCAATTCTCTTGTGGTATTTTATAACGAAACTGGTCCAAAAGATGATATGAAAACTTCAAAGAATTGAGGTCGCTATTCCTTGTATTAATAACTTTTTAAGATTTTACAGATTTCCGTTTTTCTGCCTTTAAAACCAGGTCCAGACGAGTGTAACGTGTATGTACCCTTTCTGTTCGTGCAAAAAATTGACAGCCGATGGATGCGAACGGCGGCGCGAGTGTTATTTGTAATGCCGGCCACACATTCGAACGGCGCGATTTACCATGGGCATCGGTAGTCTCTTACCATCAAGAATCCGCCTATCCCTTTGAATAGTATTATTCTAGCAATTTACAGTTAGATGCACGAGCCTATATTCCTTGTTTCACACAGTAATTACTTAAATGTATTTATAAATTTGTCATATTACAAGATGTTATACGATCAACCTTGAATAAAAACCTTTATCTTAACCTAAATACTATTTACAATACTGTATTTACAAATTATTACAAATATCCTAATATTCAATTATTACAAGTGAAGAACGAAATATTTTGTTAACGTTGAGTATCTCTCCAAAACATTTGGAGAGTAAATATCTGGTCTATAATTTAGTTCTGACACGGATTATTTAGTTCACATTGACAGCCAAAAATTGGACTAATGTCCTAAGAATCAATTCAATTGTCATAGTTCCAATTGTAATATAAATCAATTAATTTTTTTTAAAATTTAAAAGAAATCTCAAATAGCTATTAATTCCTTAAATTCATTAAAATACAAACAGAAATCACAGAAATTAAAGCTTAAAACTACAATGGTTCACAAAGTACACAATAATTTAATACACGTCTAAACATCACCTATTTTACCTTATTATTGCTTATCGTTGTTCTAAAATAAATTACGTCTAACTCTATAACTAAGATAAAAATCTCAATACGGCATTCGCCCGTACTAACATCTATTACGTATTTACATCACATGATTACACTATTAATAAAATAAACTTCAAAGGAACTTTTATTGCTCTACTATTTACACTAAGTACGTTCGTTGATTCGCTAGGCCCGTCAAACTGTCGTCACTTCAACATTCGGCGACACTCAGAGGGACGCAAGGTCCGATTGTCTTCTAGAGGGAATCGGCACTCGAAGTTGGGCTGAACCACGTCGGTCCAGCCTCTCCAATGCATCGGAATCTCTTGAGTTCCGCCGACAGAAACTACAGAACGCACACGCTAAAGTATTCTTGAACGCATTTCGGAAATCTCTGTTGAAGTACGCGTAAATGATTGGATTCAACGCGGAGTTAAAGTAACCAGTCCAAAACATTATTACAGTCACCACTTCCGGGTACTCGCAGGTATCACACAGTGATGTGGACAAGTAGAAGAGAAAGAACGGCAGCCAGCAGAGGATGAAGGCTCCCATGATGATGCCCAAAGTTCTGGCGGCTTTGTGCTCCCGTTTCATCTTCAGGATGTTCCTGTCTTTGGTTGGGGTTGTGGCGTTTATGTGTAGCTGACCGTTTTTGTCCCCCACCTCTCTAGAATGCCGGTGCATTAGCATCGCATTACCGGCCCTGGCGTGAAGGGCCTTCTCTTGGCGGTTCGCTTCTTTGAATATCGCCAAGTAGGTGAATATCATGATGGTACAAGGAATCCAGAAGGAGATTGAGCTAGAAATGACAGCGTATGGCTTGTTCACTTTGAACTCGCACTGGTTTTGGACTCTTGTTCGTATGTATTCACTGGTCGTGTACCAACCCATGAAGATGGGAGCGTAGGAGATTGTTATGGGACTGAGCCATGTCGCTGCCAACATCACGAACGCCATCTGAAACAAAATTAATTATTATTACGTACTAGAAGAATTACAGAACACGAAGTCTAGAATCAAATCACAGCCTAGGCATACACCGATTTCATAATTCGAAACAAATTTGGAACAATCACATCAATGCTATAAATATTTAATAGTTTTTTTAGCTTAGCGGAAAACGGAATAGATAGGTTTCTTATATGGTAAGAAAATAACGCAGCCCATATATAACCGCACCACAGTCTGCGCATTGGTTATAATTCCGGCTTTTTTCGCTGCTTAAGTGGCATTATTTCAAGGGCTTCCGATATTCTACTTACTCAGCGAAACACAGTGAGAGTACCGATTTAAGTACAACTATTGTTTCACGCTGACTATTCTATAAACCCGTGGTATCACTTCGGACGAGGCGGCTCAATTGGTCCGTCAGGATATTCTTCAGAATAGCTTTCTCAATAGTTCGACAATATTAAGACATTCTTCCAGCCACAGTCCAATCCTTCCAGATAAATTATAAATAGAATTATATTTCTTTAGATCGGGATTTGAACCCGATTTCTCTCGCTTTATGATAGACTTATGCCACTTAGCTACGTGGCTCTCATAAGTAACTTAATTGTTGTCTTCTTAAATTGTATAAAAATTTGAAATTTTCTTATGAATGATAAATTAATTCTTTGAAAGTTTTCTATTTTGTCGCATTAGCCTAATCTTTTGGGAGTAAAATTTATGTTTGTTAACAGTTTTAAGAAGGGATTGCAAAAGTTATTTTACTAAGATTACTCAGCCCATAGACGCCCCCAGTACGAGATAATACGCATTACATTTTGTTTTGTTAATTATCGCGATTTAAAAGCGAAATGCTGTTTTCGTTGGTCTTCAAATCTTTGAAAATGAAATGGGAATCAGTTTTGGAATTTAATTTATGTAAATAAACTTATTGAAATTGTTATTAGAAATATGATACGGCTCTTTTGAGGTTTCATTCGAAACAAATCATATTTTAGATTGATCTTTTTCATATTATAATGAAATAGTGTTATTTCTTTTTATAACAATAATGTCAGTCTGAATTGTTAAGAAAGGACAAATCGATGTTTAATCAATCTTCAAAAGTTGTAAGATATTACAAAATGATATAAATATTAGTAGAGGCTTCTATCATAACCGATGCACCTCATAATTGGACCTCTAATGCAAACTCTAAGTGACATGTGTTATTTAGATTGCCTAGCCACATTCATGCTTTTTTAATGTGCTACTTCTTACTTAATAATTACTAATTTGCAGGATTTGGTTTCATTTTTATATAAATACGTCTTAACAGTAATTAAGGCCAGCAACGCACCCGCGACTCTGCAAGGGCTGGGGGTGTTCATGGGCAAAAGGCCACTTGCCCTGGGTGAGTCTCCTGCTCGTTTGCCACCGATGATATAAAAAAAGAGATGTAAGCATCAATGAATTCTTTTTTGGTAAAACAACCTTTTTTTAAAACACATGCTCAACATATATTTAACTTTTTTGAGGTAAAACCGATAGCGATTCGCGTTTTGAATGAAGGAGTTTTCGTAATAGTGAAAAAATGGAACATTTAAAAAATACTACAAGCTTTCTTTTAAAACTTAAACATTTCAACTAACCTTTTTCGTCATCTTGATGGGATACTTCAACGGTTTGACAATCGCATAGTATCTGTCAACGGAGATGCAGCACAGATGCAATATCGATGTTGAGGTGAAATAGACATCTGATGAGTTCCACAGATCACAAATGACAGTGCCGAAGATCCACTCGTTGTAGAACTGGACGCTGAAGTTGAACGGCATCACAACCATTGCGACCAAGATGTCAGCGAATGCTAGTGATACCACAAAGTAGTTGGTGATCACGCGTAGTTTTCTAAAAAAACAAGAGATTAGTTTTTTATTTTTTTTATTCTATAGCAAACAACGGAGCAGGTGGGTCTCCTATGTGGTAAGAGAACACCGCCGCCCATGAACAACCGCGCGAAAGTCCGCGCATGTTGCCGGCTTTTTACCCATCTTAGGTGGCACTTTTAAGAACCTCCAATATCCTCACTCAATCTGCGAAACACAGTACAAGTACCGTTTCATGCTGGGTATTCTGAGAGCTCGTGGTATCCATTTCGGACAAGTCGGCCCAATTTGTGCGTCAGCATATGCTTCAGCATGGCTCTCCCACGGGTGCGACAGTATTAAAACACTCGCCCGGCTACTGTCAAGCCCTTCCAGGGACGGAATAAATTATAAATTAAATTATAATTCTATAATTGCCCGGACCGGGATTCGAACCCGATAACTCTCGCTTCATGGTAGACCTATGAATCCACTTAGCTATAAGGATCTCCAAATCTCTTATTTTAGAGAGCCAGATATGTGATTTTAAACCTACCACGTAGCTAAAGGTGTCGGCTTGGATGAGATCAGAAAATTTATAATTTATTAGATCTTTGGAAGGGCTCTTTTACCCGTGGAGAGAATATTGGAGCATATGCTGACGCACTTTTTGTACCGGCTCGTCTTAAGTGATACCATGGGTTCCAAGATTACTCAGCGTGAAACGGTACTTATACTATGTTTCGCTGAGTGAGTGAGGATATCGCAGATTTAAAAATGTCCCTTAAACGGCGTAAAAAGCCGGCAATACAACCAATGCGTGGAATCAAGCGCGGTTGGTGTTGTGCGGAGGTATTCTCCTACCATATAAGAGACGCGCCTACTCCTTTTTTCGGCTAAATGGTAAAAATAAATTACCTGTGCCTCATAACACTGACGATAACCAGCAGGTTGCCAAGCACGGCCATGATGACGATGAGCAGCAGAACGGCTGTCCGCACCTTGAAGACCACCGAGTCCGTCCAGGCGTCTTCATCTTTCGCGCCGGTCGCGTTGCTCGTTGCGTTCACCGTGTAGTTTACTTGATCCATAAGGCCTAGCCCTTATTGAAATTATATATAAATTATTGTTATTATCATTTATTAAGTACAAGATACAGTACCATTAAATAGTAATATTTTTATATGAAAACAGAGGTAAATGATAGATACGGAGATGGTTATTTTGAATTGGTTTGGAAAATTAATATATCCTTTATTAAAAGGATACATTAGCCCCAGTTTGGTCGCGGGTGGATTGTCGGCCTTTGTTTTAGTAAATATTTTTATTAACTTCCAAGCTCCATTTATATATTGAATTTATAATATTAGTATTAATATCGCAAACATCTTGTCGACGTCCAACTGAATTGTTCTGAATTGTACAAATGGGTGGATTATAATTAATTAGTGAATTAACTTTGACGCGTAACGAATTGAATTGATATAGAGCGAATACGCTGTAGGCATTTTCAATGTTCAATTAAGCCTACCAGTAAAATATTGAGTTTTTTTATTGTATAGCGGGCAGCGAGCCTGATGGGGTTTATTATTTGGAAAGAGATCAAAGCCGCCCATATTCAACCGCGCCACAATGTATTTAGGTTGTTTTTCAGGTTTAGCACGCCGCTTGAGCGGTATAATTTCAAGAGCTTCCAATAGCGCCATATAAGCTAAATGTATGCAGCTATATCCCACCATATCAAAAGTATTGGAGCGAAGTTTTCCATAGCCCGTTATATACAAAAAAATGTGTCTATAAAATATTAACCAGATTGTTTTATTTACGATTTTGATAATAAATATTTTTATTTATTATCTGATAAATTTGTTGATAAAAATACCTCTTATCTTTCCCGCTTCGCTTTCACGACCTCAACACCATACATTTCGTCTATTGGCACCATTGTCACTCATTCATCACTCGGTCTTTTCAGTCTTTTCCCTCGTCACTCTTTCGTTCTTCACTTCGATGTGGCTGCTATACATTCTTCTCTATGACCACTTCATTTTTATGACGTGCTTCGCCTATCTGAAAGTAATTTAATTTTTATAAAAAAAGGAGCCATTTACACTTAAACAAATATAATAAAAAAGAAAATAAAAAAGAACTAATATAAATCAATATTATCATATAAATCAATAAATATATATAAATCATATTTGTTCTATATATAAATCAATAATTTTATATTACAGAGTAACGAAAAATAAGTTGATTCTGTTATAAATATTCTTTTTTAGAAATTTTTGTCCGAGCATGGAGAAAGGCATGGGTACTGGGTTCAATACCCAGTCTGATGAGCATATATAAATTATATTTGGTTTTTGGGTGACCTTACATAGGCTAGGCAAATATCTTAACTGTCTCATCCGTGCTGACGTATCCGTGCTGAAGCATATGGTAATACAATTAGGTGAGCTTCTCCGGAGTGATACTAGCCTAATATACTTGTGATTCGCTGAGTGAGTGAAGATATCAAGTATTACTTAAATCTTAAAAAACCGACAACACAACGAAATTCTTGAATGCGATGCGGCGGTAGTAATCTTTTACCTTCATCTCTGCTCACTCGGTTGTCCGGCAAATACTAAATAATAATATTAAATGCCATGACTTCAGATTGCGATATTATTTTTCTATTCGATAGACTATTTTTCAAATAGATTTAGAGCTATATAATGTATCTTATGAACAATTAATAAAATCCCAAAAAAGACCGGGTAGAACTCGGAGATTAACTTGTGAATGATGTTACTAAAATGAATTATTCCAAATGTATTTTATTTTTTTAACTCCTATCAAAATAAACAGTAAATGAAACATTACAAAAATGGCAGATACGTCCACATTTTTATCATAAGCCACAAATTAATTTGAACGCGGTAAGCGAAAATTTCATTTTGCATTTTTAAGTAAATTACCTCATAAACGCGATTTATTTAGGCTCAGACTGAAATTTCATTTACATGCGCCCCTCACGTGCTTTCATTACACAGATATTTTTATCTTACGATATTATTTTGAAGGTAAATCTAATTAGAATTGCGGTTGACATTGTCTGAAATTTGAATATAATTTTTCAAGTTCATTGTATTTCTGTGTCATTCAAGCAAGTGTGTCACTGAACGAAATGTCAAGTTACTCAGGGCCGTTCAATAAAAAAAAAGTCTTGTTTTGACACCAGCGCCATGTTGGAACGAAATAGCGGTAAAAAGTGATAAATTTTACGTTAATTAAGTTAAATACTAAATCAATTTATAATTTATGACAATTCGGAGGTGTTTTTATAATAGTAATTTACTGTCGTTTCTTTATTTTCAGGTATTTTATTTACTTAGGTCGAATGTATATTATTGTAGTGTTCTGTTATTATACATACTCAGTAAATAAATATTTATTTTCAGAGAAATAAATACAAGTTTTCACAACCTGAACTCAGTTTTAAAAACGTCTTATACAGCCAATAATTATTTAAATAAATGTGATATAAATTATATATAATATTAAAAACAGTATAGTAACAGTAGAATAAAAAAGTGGAATTCACATACAAAATAAATATCAAACATTATGTTTACTATGGAAAGCTATGCTGAAACATATGTTGCACTATTTGAGCCGTTTTGATCGGAGTGATACCAGCGTTAACTATTTTTCTAGGTGAACGACCCCAAGACCCCCTCAGTTATTGTTTCATCTGCATAATTCGGCTACACATCCAAACAGTAGATTGCGGCATGATTTTCATGATTATCTCTTACTTTCAGGGGACCGACGTATCACGTCGTCTGCTACATCAATGCTTGTAGCTCAAAACCTGGTTTCTGTTACCTGATTGATACCTTAGTATTGTAATAAAACTCCAAATAGAATATTGAGTATAAAAGTATTTTATGGTATAGCGGACAACGGAGCAGGAGGGTCTTCTACATACATGGCAAGAGAACAATACCACCCATGCACAACCGTGCAACATTCCGCGCATTGGTAATGTTGTCGACTTTTTATGTCGCTTTATCGTCATTTTTTAAGGACCTCTGATATCCTCACTCACTCAACGAAACACTGTAAAAGAACTAGTACAACTACCATATTTCGCTAAGTAATCTGTGAGACCGTGGTATCATTTCGGGTAAGCCGCCCCAATAAGTGCATTAGAATGCTTCGGCATAGCTCTCCCACGGGTTTCATATAAAAGTATTTTAAATTAGATATATGCTTGTAATATATGAGAAAGATATTTTTATAAGACTTGTGGATAAACTTGACATTATTATAAAAGTACGGTAAATGTCTCGGCGTAAATACGTTTTGAAACCAGGACATTGCGGACAGGAAAATCCTATTTAAACTTATACAACTGTCCTCCAGTGTTCGCAGATATAAAAATTATATACTAGATGATCCATGGATTAGTTGCCGGGGAAACCGAGGAAACTAAACGTTTTGTGGCGGAAATCTTTTGTTGTTAAAATGAGTACCTTTTTATATCAAACGTAAGATTGTATTTTTATCTCCATTTATTGTATAGTAGGTAACAGAGCAGAGGAGTCTTTTGCTATCGTAAGATATCACCGCCACCTTTATTGGAATTAGTTAGCCATAATCCATGTTATCGTTGTGTTGCCGGCTTTAACTCCATTTGAGCGGTATAATTATAAGGGCCTCCAATATCTCCACTCACTAAACTTTAGACTTATCTTTAAAAAAATTTGTATATCGTCATTTTTATTTAAGATTTTTGATTAAAAATTAAATTATTTAATTTGCATAATTTTTAAAGATTTTTTTAAAATCAAAATCAAATAGTTCTTATAACGCTCAAAATTTTTTTTAGAAAATTTAAAATTTCATTAGGAGTTTGAACATTTTATATACATAAATCATTATTTATTTTTCAAAAAATTCCTAACAAGGACATGTGTAAATAAGGATGCCTATTAATGGTGCCTGATAATTATTTATGAAGTTCTGAAAATTAATATTGAAAATACTTGACATATCCAGTAAACTTAACTCCACACTCATCTGCCGGATGCAGCCTAATATGCAATTTCCTCTCAAAATTGCGTCCAATCGAAACTTTTCTAATCAAAACAATTGATTTTTGATGCCAGACCGCTAATCAGTTTGAAAATGGCTGTTTAAGATAAAATAAACTAATGATTGAACCTATTAATACTTGTGAATTTGTTTTAATTTTTATATAACGGATAATGGGCATATATGTTTATATATAGTAATCAATGATATACATTGGCAATCGAATGGCATATTTACGATATGTATCCATAAAAAGAGTATCCTCATAGACTTAGTGAAATATAATAAAAAATAATAATAAAAAGCCTTTATTGATTTATCTATCTTTTCTATTACAAAGAAGCGAAAAATGAAAAATTTTAAGGGCCTCTGATATCCTCACTCACTCTGCGAAACACAATACAGGTGCCATTTCATGTTGAGTATTCTGTGAGCCCGTGGTATCATTACGGACGAGCCTCCCCAATTAGTTCCTTAGCATATATTTCAGCATGGCTCTCAGATGAGTGAAAAATATACAAAAATTTATAAACATTAAGTATAGACAATTTATTACAGACAGTTCAGTCTAGATATAACCGAAAGGAAATATAGCATCTATCATGAGTCGACTTCTGGACGTTAACTTACCGTCGGTATTTCCTTCATACGTTCGGCTGGACACAGTGTTCTCCATGTCAGTTACAACCGTACATATAATATTATTAAATTGAAGGTTTCGAAGCTAAGTGGTTTTATAACTCCACGAAGCGGAGCTGGACGGGCTGGACGCTGGCCGGGAGAGTGTCTTAATACTGTCTTACCCGTGAGAAAGCCATGCTGATGCACTAATTAGGACGGATCGTCCGAAGTAATACCACGGCCTTACAGAATACTCAGCGTGAAATTTTACTTTTACTCTAGTCGGTACTGTGTTTTGCTAGGCGAGAGAGGATATTGGAGGCCGCTTAAAAATTCCGTTTAAGCTGCGTAAAATGTCAGCGAAATAACCAATGCGCGGACTGTAGCACAGTTGTCCATGGGCGGCTGTGTTCTCTTACCATATAGGCGACCCACCCGCTCTATTGTCCGCCACAATAAAATTAGTTATATAGGGAAACAGTCTTTAATTATTGTATTTTAATTAATAAACCGACGTCATGGGTAAAACCAGTCTGAATAGAATTTATAATTAAATATTTAAATTCTGTCTATAGAAGGGATTGGTATTGGCCGGGCGGTCTTAACACTGAACGTAGAAGTATGCTGAAACATTTTTTGACGCACCAAATGAGCTGACTCGTACAGAATACCACGGGATCACAGACTAGCAACATGAAATTGCGTGTGTTTTGCTGAATGTGTGATTGATATCGGAGAACCATCAAATTTTATTGCTTAAACGGTGTAAGTCACACAATTAAAACAATGATCATGGCATTGTTGTCCATGGGCGGCGGTAACCTAATTAGCATATAGACCCACCGTTATCCGCTATATAATAAAAATATTAACATGAAACCATCTTGAGAAATAAACAGCCAATCAAATCCCTCAGCTTTATTAAGAATAATAAGTTATTCCACGGCGTTGTAAATACACCTTTATCGTTGCCATAAATTGACTAAATTGTTCGCTATTCATGTAACGGAACCAACTTGTTAATGGCTCTCCGATCTTATGTTTCATATATTATTTAAACATGTTTTTGCACATTGACCAGATTTTTATAGACTTTTTTATACATTTGCATAGTATGCAAGAAATATAGTAGGAAAGAATGCCCGCAATAAATACAATATTTTTTTCACATGGAATCGAATATTGTCGTTTATAAACATGACATTGTCTGGTTCAACTGTTTACTAACGCTCCTGATTCCGTCGAATTCAAAATGCACTGAATTTATCATCTGCATGTAATGTAATCATATTATTATGACGTAGTACATATTAACATGATATTAATATCCTGAAATTATACTCAACAGATGTTTGCTCTCAATAATTCTGGATTCGATCCAACTTGTGTAAAATGTGGACAGGATAATTTTTAAGGATCCATTACTTGATTAAATTATTTATTGTTTGAGTAGAATAAAAGCGTGAAGTTTATTGAATAAAATTATATTTTCAGAATTCAACAAAGACATTGTTTCAAATTAAACTTCTGTATAGTAATGACCTCCTTTATTAAAATATACCGAGGCAGAATACAAATCAGTAGCTCAAAACACATTTTTTTTAAGATGTAGCGGACAACGAAGCAAGTATCCACTTGCTATCTTATATAGTAAGAGAATACCACCGCTCATGGACAACCACAATATAGTTCTCGCTTGCCGTGTTGCCGTATTTTTAAGCAGTTAAAGTGGCGTTTTTAAGGACTTACTCAGTCAGCGAAACACAGTATAAAAGTACAAGTACCGTTTCACACTGAGTATTCTGTGACCCCATAGGGTCACTTCGGACGAGACGGCCCAAATAGTGCGTGAGCATAAGCTTTAGAATTGCTCTTCCACGGATGCTTAATATTCTCCAAACAAAGTATTTCTAATTCGTATTAGTATAATTAAATTATTAATTTATAACCCGATATATATTTTTGGCTGTTCTTTTCACATCCGGGCACATTATGAACTGTCCTGGATAAAGCTTCATAAAGTAAACATATATGAAAAATAAGTATTTCTAAATTTGAACTTTGCCGCGCTTAGCGCTATCACTGTCCATGAACGAAATGCAATGATGTTTTGAATGCAGTCATCTTAGAACGTAATGCCGGTAAAGACTTGTTTAATTAAATACTAAATAAAGTTTATAATTTGTGTGAATCGAGGTTTGCTATCAAAAGACTTTTAATTGGTTTCGTTGTTTATTTTCAGATAAGATTTATTTGATAAAACTATTTGAATTCACTCGAAACAAACTAAAAAAGTTAAATAGCTTCATAAGTACATAATAACTGGTAAAAAACGCCAATTTCCTATGTTAAGACCTAATGTTTCATCTCTATTTGGCTATTTGAAGTATTTCTTCATTTTGGTATTCGTACAAGTTAAAAAGGCATTAGTGAAATTAAATTAGTAAGCGTCTATACATCGCCAAGACACTCGTAAAGAAAAAAATTGTCGCTCAGTTGAAGAATTTAAAAAGGTACGGAAGGCGTGCTCATTGTAAAAGTCACATAATTTAGGTGAATGAAGTGTAACTAGAAACAGAGGTTTTTGTTAGAAATTAATGTTGATAGAGTAAGTAAGTAAAAATATTTTAGATGAATTTCATTTTACATTAGTTACAATCCCATAAATAGGTTTTTAAATTAAAGAATAATAATATATTAATATTAGATAATATTTCTTTTTATTTAGTTAGTTTGCCTGTCGGGCGATTTTAGATGTTTTTTATTTGACCTTTAGTCCGAAAGAGGTTATTTAATCGATTTCAATGTATAAAAAATGGACCCCAAGGGAGAAATTTATTTAAAATTAAGTGCCATTTGGTGAATTGGAAAAGAATAATATACCCCTTAGCAAAAAAACAGGATTTAAAAGGTTAAAAATATTTGAGCTTACTTAATTTATGACTGTAGATTCAGACAATTAAAACGTATTTTTTTATTACGTCATTTGAAGTAAATGTCTGTAGTTATTACTATATTGCAGATTAAGTATCCAAGTCCTTTGATAGTAGGAGAGCATCGCTGCCCTTAGATAGAGATAAAAAACAGTAGCATAAGTCACCTTAGTTGAAATGCTGGTTATATGCCATGGCATACAACACATATTAATAAATAAAAATATTTTTCATCCCATTATACAAAGAAAACACAATTTTTAATGTCGAAGAAAGACATTTGCAATCTCCGTGCAAAGTTGTTCTGCTACGGAAAATTCGTAGACCTTCCTTGGGTTATGAATTCGAAACGCGTAATCTTTTTGAATAAATGCTTGATTAAGTACAATTAATTTCAAAGGAAGTATAATATAAAAGGGCTTTACACTATATCTATGGCTCCAACGAATTATTTATTCTGATTTAATCTAAAAAAAAGTATAAAACTAATAGAGTATTTCAGAGATAAAATCAGGTTTAAAATATATAGGATATTTATTGGTAAAACATTGTACATCCATAGACAACCTCACTGAAATCCACGTTTTTATTGTGTTAAGGGCATTAACGCCTTAACGCCGCTTGACTTGTAATATAAACTTTAGAAAATTTCATGTATGATCATAACTCATAACTTATATTATTAAATATTCTACCATTATGTAGATGCTATTCTTATTGACTAAATAAAAGTAGAAGTACTATTTCATTCTGATTATAATCTAGCTATATTTTATAGGAGAACACCTCCGTGTTGTCCTAAGTAGGACATAAGTAGGAGACCCACCTAAGAACTGTTTTCCCATGGACTCCTTCAGTCTCTGCTGGACGCGGGTACGCTTCCGGTCTTTTAGGGATAGATATTTTTATTTTTTGAAGGTCCTCAGGCGTATTAGTTTTATATACTTCTGCAGGCAGCTGAATGCTTGTGCGGGCAAAATGCCTTAACAATGCTCTGCTGTAGAAAAATAAACATCGAAATGATACAGAAGAATTGATATTCTACCTTTATTTAGAACATCATAATCATCAGTCTATCAAGTCCACTGCTGGCCATAGGCCTCCCCCAAAGACAACCTATTACGATCTGAATCCAGCGTTTGCCCGCGACCTTCGTGAGATCTTCGTAAGGTCTATCCATCGCATGGCGGGACGCCCCACTCTGCGTTTTCTATTTTTATTTAAATAAACTCCCATTTAGAACATACCCTATGATAATAACAATAGAAGATAATGAGGGAATCTACATTTCCACACAACGCAAGAGTCAAGTTGATAGGAAAGAATATGTTCAGTGACAATTGAAGCAGCGCTGCGCCAAATGTGATCTGGACGAAGAAGCTGTTATTTAGGAGCTCCAGGCCGGATATTCCTTTTGAGGCCGAAATAAATACACATCTTTAATCAAATATTGATTAAGGCATGTCTTATTTAAAATTCAGTCTCATTGAAATCAAAATTCAATCGCCCTTTGTTTGTATGCAATAAAAAATAAAGAAAACCTTTGAAATAACATTTCAGAGGTATAATTAGAGACCCTACAAATGGGGTCCTGAATACAACGTGAAGCTCTGTGACACCGTAACAGATGCCGTGACAAACTGCCATACGGGCCTTAGAACGGGCGGTGTCGCGTGTCTCGGCTTCAACTGCTGAATACAACAAAAACTTATACCATTATTTCGTAGCTAATGCTAAATTAATGTCCTGCTATCGGCCGGTAGTTATACCGAATCGTTTTCGAATAAGAAAACTTATACTTATATATTATATAAAATAATATAACTCGTGGGAGATTAGAGATTTATAATTGGGCCGGCTCGTCCGAAGTGATACCACGGGCTCACAAAATACTCAGCATGAAACGTTTATTTTATTTCAAACGGTGCTTCTACTATGTTTAGCTGAGTAATTAAGGTATCGGATGCCCTTGAAATTATACCGCTAATTAGCAGCGTAAAAAGCCTGCAACACAACAAATTCACGCAATGTGGCGCGGTTGTCCATGGGCTTTTGTTGTCTCTTACCATTTAGGAGACCCACCTGCTCCGTTGTGCGTTAGTCAGTAAAAAATATGAATTATTCTATTTAGTACAATTGAATGATATTTTGAAAAAAAAATGTGTTTATAAAAGCTTTGACATTTATAAGGTCTCCAATTTTTAACCTTAATTGAATAAACTTGTTACTATTTAACAAAGAATGTATTTAATTTTTAACGCATTGAAATATTTTACTTCACAGGATTAGACTCAATGAAATTAATAAAAACCTGTTTATAAAGAAACGACATAATGTTTATTATGCTATGGATTATTTTCACAAAAACCATAATATTTATCTATTATATTATCTTAAGCATATTTCACTTCTTATACACTCATTAAAAATATATGACATTTGGTTTATAGGTACTAAGCACGACAAATTTCACAATTAAGAAATATAAATTTCTTTACATTTCGTTTTATTACAAGGCAAGGAAATATATAGTTCTTTTTTTGGTATAGCAGAAAATGCAGCAGGTGGGTTTTCTATATGGTAGGTGAATACAGCCTCCCACGGACAAACGCGTCACTATCTGCGCATTGGTTGTGTGCGCTTATTACGCTACTTAAGCTTTTAGGGTCTCCGTTTTAAGGTCTCAGTTTTCAGCCTCCAATATCCTCACTCACACTGCGAAACACAGTACAAGTACCGTTTCACGCTGAGTATTCTATAACCCCATGTTATCACTTCGGTCGCGCCGGCACAATTAGTGCGTCAGCATATGCTTCAGGATGGCTCTCCCACTGATGAAAATGGAAAATGGGATTTCATGCTATATTTTCAAATAGTTTGTTAAATTATATTTAAAATATATTATTCTGATAGAATTGAATTGGGATATAAGCTATTTTTATTTTAATAACTTAAAATGATTAAAATAAAAATATTATTATTAAAATAAAAATAAAAAGGTAATTTGCAGTGGAAGGAAAAGCTATTTCTTTATAATTTATTATAAAGTAGAAACTACTTAACAGAAACCTACTTAGTAGAAATTATTTAATATCGTAATGAAACGAGTAACAAAGGATGCTGTTTCGGATGCTCCGATGCTGTTTCGTCTTCTTACAACACGGTGTTAACGCGTCCAAGCAGCGATTGCAGTGCGTGACTCTGAGTAAATGGGAATCACGCTATCGCCGCGAAACAGATTATTTGTCTGCCATTCACTGGTTTAATACTATTGGTAAGGAATTTACTCAGCAGGCAAAAAAATACACTGTAATTTTCCTTAAACCCAACCCGCTGAGGAAAATGTTCCAGAAGGATGTTCATTCGGCAAATCCAAAAGTAACTTCGAGGGTTGTGTAGCAATAATAACAATTGTCACTTGTGTTTTACAAGATGTATCATATTTTCTGTGTCTATATTGTTCGATAGAAAACGAATAGATTTTTAAGAGCCTCGTGGTTTAACCTTTAAGCTTTCTTAATGTCATTGGTATCGGGTTCGATCCCAGGTCTGAATAAGATTTAATTTGTAATGTATTCATTTGCCTAGTAAGTGTCTTAACAATCGTTGAGTAGATGATGACCCATCTCACTGACTCAACAATAATGATACTGAATTGAATTTTAATTTAAAAAGCCTTTGTCTCTGTTCGTTTTTACAGTTTTAACTTATAGTTACCAATTAATATTACTAATATAAAACTTATACAATACTTAAACAATCTTATAAAATTTTGCAACCTCTCGATATATTGATCTCGGTATCTGACGATTGTCGTCGTTGGGCTCCATTACGCCAGAATGATACTACGGCCTTACAAAAAATCAGCGCCTAATACTTGCATTATGAGTCGCTTAATTATTTTGTAAGCGGCGTAACTTGATGGGCCTCCGGTATCCTTACTCACTTCGTATGAGCCGGCCCAATTAGTGCGTCAGCATGGCTGTCCCACAGGTGCGACAGTATTAACACACTCGCCCGTCCACTGCCAAGCTCTTCCAGAGACCGAAAAAAATATAATTAAATTGTAATTTATAATTGTTCAGATCGGGATTCCAACCCGATACGTCTCGCTTCATGATACACTTTTAAAACCATTAAGCTACGAAGCTCTTAGAGCTCTCTGTACATATCTCTAAAAGGCCGGCAACACACTCGGAGCCTTGCAAAGGCCGTTGGAACGCATTGGCTCCTACTTGTTTTCCATCGTATACATAATAAAAAATGAGTTCCGTTGTCCGCTTTACAATAACATATCATGTATTATACTATTTTATGTGAATAAGAATATATTTGATAGGCATACAGATGACTCGCATCCTAATTCAACATAAAATCTATAGCTGCAGATAATGAGATATAATGTTTACCCACAAATGTGCCGTTACGAAAATAAACTCAAAATGGAATCAGCAAAAATACAATTTCATACGCAAATAAGGCAATAACGCGAGCCATAAAGATGATTATTTGCGGAAATGAGAACAGACCGACATTACATAACACGACGTACATTACAGTGTTCTATACTTTATGTCAGAACATAATTGAGGTAGCTAATTTTAGGAAACCTTGATTTCTTCTCATTAAACTCTTCATAATTTATTATTTTTTATAGTTTAGCGGACAGCGGAGTGGATGGGTTTCTACTATGGTAAGAAAATATCGCGATCCATGTAAAACCTTAGCATAGTCCGCATTTTGGTTGTGTAGCTGACTTTTTACGCAGCGGAAGTGGCACAATTTCAAGGACCTCTGATATCCTCACTACTCAGCGAAACAGTATAACCGTTACACGCTGAGCAATCTGTGAGCCCGTGGTATTAGTTCGAACCAGCTAGCTCAATTAGTGCGTCAGTACATGCTTCAGCATGGCTTTTTCACGGGTGTGATAGTGTTGAGACACTCGCCGGGCAACTTCGAGCCCTTCCAAAGACCGAATAATAAATAATGAATAATAAACTATTTTTTTTGTTCGGGATTCGAACCCTGTACCTCTCGCTTCGTAGTAGGCTTATACAACCATCTTGTTTTTCATTTTTCAATGGATTATTTGAATATTATGTTGTGTATTGATGGTCTATTTTTTTTTATATTTTTGTGTGTACGAGGGAGGCGGGGATGGGAGCTTTAAACCGGCGCTCAGATTTTGGTGGGGCATACAACCGAGCTCCTTCCCCTTTTAAACCTTTATAATTTTTGTATCTTATTTATTTTCTTGTATATGTTGTATTGGTAAGCT